>CM076570.1:349080770-349213864 GCA_034641835.2 Pinus albicaulis | reverse complement strand
TAGTGTCGTTGTTTGATCTCCCTCAACTCATACAACCCTTGCTGATTTGTCTGAGGTAATTTAAATTATTTGACAAATTATATCTTCACATCATCTATCGTTGGGTTTGGATGAGCTTCTGACCATTTAATGAACTAGCAAAGAGCTCTCTCTCTTAAAGTAGTCTGGAACTCAATCAACTTAACTACCTCTAGGGTCTGTCGAGCCATCCATATTGCCTCACAAATATACCATTGTTGCTCCACGTCATCGTTACCCCTCCCAGAGAATTTTGGGTATCAGGTGAACGATCCCACCATATTTCCTTGTATGGGGGGCACTAAAATAAAGCCTCTATTTCCTAGCTAAAAGATTATATTACTAGCAATGTAGCTAGTATATATTTGTATTGTAGACTTAACACTATTCAACTTGCTAAACTCCCGTAGCTTAAAAAAAAATTTATCTGGTGGTTGATAAAGTACCAGGGGAAGGTTGGGACTAGCGCTACTTGAAATTTGGGGAATAGGATTACCTTGACTTATGGGTGTCGGCCTCTCTCAAAATAGTTGCTCCATTGCAACATGCAACTCCACATCGAATGTCTCCTCGGGGCGCGCGTCCTCCACATTGGACTTCTCTCCCTTTTCTCTTCGGGCTGGACTCCTATACACATGCCTAACTTCTTTGATGGTCCCTCCTATTCCTTGGGATCCCATCTAACCTTCTGTTTCCTTTGTCATCTATGGTGCCTTTTCCTTGTCCCATCGACTACTCTCCTGATTCTCAAACTCTTTCATCACCCTTTCCCGCTTTTTCTCAGCAATCTGTGCCCTCCAATGTGCTTGTCGCTCTCTCAATCTACTGGAGGTCCCAGCATCCATATCCCTATTCTCCCTTCTTACTTACTTGTAGCATCTTTCCGTCAGCTCCTTCCCCCAATGCTAGAGGTTTAATTCTCCATCTCAAACTTTTCAAATGCCATCAAACCCTCATCCACCATTAAAGCTTTGATACACAACGGGATTTCATTCAACAGTTCTCCCTGCAATTCGAATCTGAATATGTCCTCAGCTTTTGTAAAGGATTGATAACACTCAGCTGTGAATTCCACAATGTATCCTTCAAAGGTAGACAGTACCCAAAAATCTACTGCTAGGGTCAAATTGGTATCTAACCGATGGAGTGCTACTAGATCCGTGTGCGTCCACTTTTGACAGACTCTACGCGATCCTCCTGGGAGTGACTTGATTTGTAGTCTCTACAACCAATTATAAAGTTCTTCAGGAAACTTTCCCCAGAAAATTTGGTACAAGTTGCTTGTAGATTCAGAAAACAACACCCATCTTTAACAATATTTTCCCTTTGCTATCGCAGCTCCGCTTGTTGCGATATGAACTGGTCTAAGTGGTTATCCCACCAGCTTCATAGTCCCCTCTCAGAGATCCATGATACCATGATCTAACTCCTAAGTGAATTTTCAGGTCCCGGTAACGGAACCATTTGTTGGTGAAAAAGGAAGTTAGTGCAGCAGAAGGCCGTTAGAGAGAGCAAACCCATAGGATAGCTCTGTGAGAACTATGTTGTACTGAATCACACTGTAATAGACTCCATAGAGTGATATATGTTGTTTTGATATTGATAATGAAATATGGTTATTTATGTGTGTAATGTTATGAGTTGATTATTAATCATTTTCTTACTATGAATGTATACCGTATTTTAAATTTTAAGTCAGCATTCTGAACATGCTTGATGAGTAATAGCGTATACATAGAGGTGAGATATGTTTTTTTTTCCAAGTTTCCTTAACTGATTCTTCATGGTTGTAATCGTCTTGTACATGATCTGTCTCCTAATATTAGTAATGTCATGACACACCTCAGGTGAGACGCTCTTCTCTCTAGAGTAGGGTGAAAATGTCGGCGTTGTGCTAGACTACTGCGGAAACCTTGTTGGCCTCTATCCTTAACTTGGGTCTTTCCCAGAGACCTCCTATTTCGCCAACAGGCACGTAGGAAATCACTCCAAAGATGGTCATAGCTACAACAAAGTGGATTATTTAGTGCAATCACCTGCTGCCATGTCAGCCTTGGAAGTCCTACAATCATGCCCAAGACAACAGAAAGCCCTAACTTTCTGCATTAGGTGAAATCGAGCCTTCCAATTCGCGCCTAATGTTTTTTGACCTAGAAAAAGAAAGCCTTAGGCTTCCTTCTCTGGTCGCCTTCCAAATACCAGTTTCAGTCTAGAATATCACCATACATCGATGCATCATTGATGAAGGAGAATCCACGTGCACCATGTCCAAATCTGTTTGGAAAAAGTTAGGATCACTTGAAACCATCTGACATCATGCTTAGAGCATACTACAGCCACCCTTAAGCCCCATTCGGTCTATATCAAAATTTTTGTATAAACCTGGCCGAAAAAATAGTACTTATAAACATTGAAGTCTTGGACGCATAACTAGATTAAAACATACTCTTCGAGCAGAGTTGTATGTACGCCATGACTGCAATAGCATCCTCTGTCTTTCGGGTGATGATTTTCCCCCATGACGATCGAATCATCACCATCAACAATATTACATACTATGATAAGAAACCCATGACAGCTCTCGATGTCATGTTATGTAGAAATTATATGCACTAAGCATGCATATGTCCAAGATCCACCTGATCTCACACTATTTAACTTTATGGAAGATACTAAATCTATTCCACTTGTTAATCTTTTGCATAAAATTTAATTGAACACACATGTGAAGCATAAACAAAAATAATCAATCGCACATAACACATTTTTTAACCGGGAAATCCTAAAGCTGAAAACCCCAACTATATATTATGTAACATGGTGATCATATGAAAATCTCATACAAGCATACAAAGCTTATCACAAACCCTCAGTACAGTACAATCGTCATACACTAATTAGGACCAATCTTGCAAATCCATGCACCGATCTTTTCCTCCTACTAGCCTGCCTCCACTACGCAATATCTGCTGAAGAATAGCTCTGAATGAATTTGAATTACTCCATCCTTGACTGTGAAATCCTCATTGGCATCTCCACTGAGTGTGTGATGCAATCAGTGCATCACTATAGTCACAACAGATAGTCTATCTTTCCCTTTCACCTATCTCTCCACTGGTCTCCACTGAAACTGCCATGCACTATAGTTAACTACTGTATTGTTCAATTGATTAATGAGTTATAATTTTTGAATTAATTAACTAGTTAATTCACTCCACTCTCACTAGTGTATCAATCAGTTAGACTAGATACAACTAGCTCAGCGGGATTAAACTAAATGCAACTCATAACTACTTCTTCAAACGTGTCATAACTCTACCACTTGACTTCTAATGAGTCCTCATGCATTAGCTCCGGTAAACCCTTAGGAATAACGTAATTCATACGTCAGAACTGTTGTTATACATACGTACCTTTGGTAAGTACTCAAGAGAATAAGTTGATAGGTAGAATCGATTGTATTACGATCTGCCTTGGGAAGGAAACATGCATCTATTTTTAGATTGACGATCATAGACTTAAGCCAATATTCTTAAAAACATAATTTCATCTATTTTTCCCTTTATCAACCATCCACAAATAGCATCACGCAACTTCTAAAATATGGTCATCATGTCTAAAAATAGACATAGTCTAAAAATATACTTGTAAGCAAAAATAGCACTGCGGGCTCCACCCTAGTAGGCGACTCTTTTCACTAAGCTCATCATCTTGTTGAATCTCAACACTCCCTCTCAACAATATAGGGATTATCCTTCACCCTGATCCTGCCTCTATGGTATTCGAATTTGCCCTTGGTGAGTGCCTTCATCAGAATATTTTCATCCTGATCCTCCATAGGAACGTACTGAAGCAACATGATCTTCCGCTGCACACAATCTCTGATATGATGATACCGGATATCAATATGTTTAGATCTATCATGAAACACATGATTAACCAATATTTTAATGCAACTCTAATTATCACAATGAATCACCGTGGGATCTAAATGTGAACCGAACAAACCAACCAGAATCTTCCTCTACCAAGAAACTGATGTAGATCCGATACTGAAAATCCCTCTTGATGTGCTCTTTATGTCTGTTGGGCTTCCTGCCCAATCTGCATTTGTGAAGCCATGCAACTTCACCTCATCCATCTGTCTGTACCATAAACCATACTCATATTTTCCCCTGAGATATCTCAGGACATGCTTGCATGCCTTCCAAAAGAGCTTGGTAGGCTTAACCATCACTTGTGAAAGCTGGTTCACCGCATAGCATATGCCCAGTCTTGTATTGACTAAATACATGAGCGAACCCACCAAATATCGATAAAAAGTGGCATCCACTACCTCTGTCGATGTAGCATCCTCTTTCTTCAAATTTCCTGGAAGAGGAGTGTCGATAGGCTTGCATCCTTGCATGTGAAACTTCTCCAGTATCTCCCAGGCATACTTGCCTTGAGACACAAATAGTTCACCTTCCTGCTGCCATATTTCCAATCCAAGGAAATAATGAAGGAGGCCCAAATCCTTCATCTCAAACTCCTTTGCAAGATCTTCCTTGCATGAGTGTATCAACTGCTCATCACCTGTTAGTATTAAATCATCAACATAAAGTACAATGCTTAAAATCTTACCCTCAGCCACAATCTGGTATAGGTTTGCATCTGCCTCACTCTTGGTGAAGCCAAGTCCAGTGAAATAGCTGTCGATCCGAGTGTACCAAGCATGGGGTGCTTGTTTCATCCCATACAACGCTCTTTTGAGCCTGCACACATGTGACTCACTGCTGAAGATCTAAAATCCTTTAGACTGCACAATGTACACCTCTTCCTCAATGATCCAAGTAAGGAACGCAGTCTTCACATCCATATGATGAATGTGCCAACCCATCTGCGCTGAGAGAGCAAGGATGGTCCATATGGAAGAATACCGTGTGATAGGTGCAAAGGTTTCTTCATATTCAGTCCCCTCGATCTGTGAGAAGCCCCGAGAAACAAATCTTGCCTTATACTTCTCGACGCTCCCATCAGTAGCTTGATTTACCTTGTAGATCCATCTTGATCCTACAACTGATTTTCCCACCGACCTTGGAACAATCTCCCAAGCACTATTTCTAACAATGGAGTCATACTCCTCCACCATGGCATCTACCCATGTGGGCTCCTGCACTGCTTCTTCAAAAGAATATGGCTTTGTCACAATAAACTTGCTCATAAGAGCCATGTATCTAGTATATCGGTCAGGTGATTGTCTCTGTCTGCGATGTGATTTAGGGACTCCTACATTCTGTGCCGCATCAAGCTTCAGTCTCTCAACTTCTGTGGTACGCTCTCTTCCTTGTCTGATGTTTGGTTCTGCATGAGTGGACTCCTCCACTCCATGAATCTCCTCCTGTGGCTGATCCACGTCTAGAGGTTCATCTTTGGGAACAAGAAGTTTCTCCTCCACATGCAAGTGTAGCTCCCTCTCAAGCGACAGCTTCATGGCTTTCACCTCATTGAATTTTATATCCTGTCGCACAACAGTCATCCGACTGTCTGGAAAATACAAATGATAGTTATGGGGTGTTTCTGTGTACCCCACAAATATCCCAACTTCTGCAATCGGCTCCAGCTTCTTCCTAGCGTCCTTCGTCACATGAATGTAAATAGGTGAGCCAAAATATTCAAATGAGAAATATCAGGCTTCTTACCAGTAAAAACATCTTTGGGTGTACTCATGCCAAGTACTCTATGAGGACAACGGTTTTGCACATAAACCGCAGTGTTTCATGCCTCCACCCACAAGTGCATCGGTAGGCCCTGGTCATGCAGCATCGCTCATGCAACACCCATGATCGTTCTATTCTTTCTCTCTGCGACCCCATTCTGTTGTGGGTTATGAGGTGCTATGAGTTCTCTTCGAATTCCTTCTTTGCTACAGAAGTCTTTGAATTCGCCTGAGATGTATTCACCACCATTATTGCTCCATAGAGCTTTCACTTGCTTCCCCGACTCCTTCTCCACCAATGCCTTGAACTCATAGAACTTTGAGAACGTTTCACTCTTCTTCTGCATGAAGAAGATCCAGCATCTATGAGAATAATCATCAACAAATGTCACATAATACCTGTGTTTTGTTGTTGAAGCAACTGAGAATGGTCCACACACATCTCTGTAAATTCTCTCCACAATCACCGAAGCACGGTTCTCCTTCTCATGAAAGGTGGTCTTCACAAACTTACCCATTGTACATCCTTTGCACTGATCTAACTACGCAAGAGTACCCTTGGGAATTCCAGTAGAAATTTGCTGCAAAATCTTCAAAGCGCCATGGTGAAGATGACCCAATCTCCTGTGCCATAATTCGCCCTCATCCCGGCTCACCACTTCTTCTACTTTGCCCACCATTGCAGCACATCCATCTACATCAAGCTTGTAAAGATTCTTAATTCGAACCCCTATCTTCTTGGTTTGACCGGTTTTTTAATGTCGAACGAAGGCTTTTCCCTCACTGAAAACAACATCATAACCCTTGTCTTCCAACATTGCGACTGAGACCAAGTTCTTCTTCAGACCTGGAACATGCATAATATTCTTCAACAAGAATGGATTACCAGACTTCCTCTCAAAGGTAATGGTCCCAATGCTAGTCACACTGTATCGACCATCGTCACCCATCTCTATATGCATCTGGAGGTCCTTCTCCTCCAAGTCACTAAACAACTCTTTATCTCCCATTATATGTAAAGACGCACCATTGTCAAGATACCACACCGATCCCATGCAGCTTGAAACCAAGCATGCGATCAAGGAAAAATCTAGCTCAAATTGCGAAGTTAAGCCCCTTCCAGCTGCAGATCCAGCAGCTTTCTTATTCTTCTTCTTCTATGGACAGTTAGTGGCGAAATGTCCATGCTCGTGACAATGAAAACACTTCACTTTGGACAAATACTGCTTCTTGCCTTTAGCACCGGATTTTGAAGAAGATTTCTTCCCCTTCCCTTTCCTTGCTTTGGCAGCCAAAGCACAATTCTTTTCATCTTCATTCTTCGATGAAGATCCATCCCTGGTTCCCTGCCTTATCTCCTCCTGCACAACATCCGACCAAAGTCGCTCCCATCCTGGCAGTTTCTCCCGTCCGTTGATAGAGTCTTCATAGCTATGCCAACTCTTCGGAAGCCCAAGGAGATCCAAGCTCACCAAGTCTTCATCATCAACAGTAACCCCCACACTTCCCAGTTCATCCTTGCAATGGACAAATTTCGTGAGGTATTTTTGAATACTGTCGCCTTTCTCCATTTTTATTTTTCTGAGCTTGTCTTTAAGCGCCAACTTCCTCTGGTCACTTCTGCTTTGGAACAAGTATGTCAAAGCCTTCCACATTAAGAATGGAGTGGATTTCTTGTGAAGGATGGACACAATATGGTCCTTCACACCTTCTAACAGAATCCTCCTCATCTTTGCAGTCTTCTTTTGCCATGCATCAAGTAATGTAACATCGCTAGATCCCGGCTTAGGAACATCGCTATCGATGAACTCCTTCAGCCCATTATCCTCCAGCACCACCTCCATCATGTCCTTCCAGGCTATGTAATTCAAGCTCCCATCAAGGGCATACTCCAATATCAACCCGTTGAAAGACATTTCAATGTATACTTGATTTCTGCACCAAGAATCTTCTGTAGCAAATTCAAATTGTCCACCAGCACAAACTCACTTCACAATTGCAATCTTCAATCAACAATGCTCTGATACCATGTAGAAATTATATGCACTAATCATGCATATGTCCAAGATCCACCTGATCTCACACTATTTAACTTTATGCAAGATACTGAATCTATTCCACTTGTTAATCTTTTGCGGAAAATTTAATTGCACACACATGTGAAGCATAAACAAAAATAATCAATCGCACATAACACAGTTTTTAACCGGGAAAGCCTGAAGCTGAAAACCCCAACTATATATTATGTAACATGGAGATCATATGACAATCTCATACAAGCATACAAAGCTTATCACAAGCCCTCAGTACAGTACAATTGTAATATACTAATCAGGACCAATCTTGCAAATCCATGCACCGATATTTGCCTCCTGCTAGCATGCCTCCACTGCGCAATCTCTGTTGAATAATAGCTCTAAATAAATTCGAATTACTCCATCCTTGACTGCGAAATCCTCATTGGCATCTCCACTGAGCGTGTGATGCAATCAATGCATCACTATAATCACAACAGATAGTCTATCTTGCCCTTTCACCTATCTCTCCAATGGTCTACACTGAAACTGCCATGCACTGTAGTTAACTGCTATATTTTTCAGTTGATTAATGAGTTATTATTTGTGAATTACTAAACTAATTAATTCACTCCACTCTCACTAGTGTATCAATCAGTTAGACTAGATACAACTAGCTCAACTAAGTTAAACTAAATGCAACTCCATAACTACTTCTTCCAACTGTGTCATAACTCTGCCACTTGAGTTCTAACTGAGTCCTCCATGCATTAGCTCCAGTAAACCCTTAGGAATAGTGTAATTCCTTCTGTCAGCTGATGTACCACATCTATGCACTGAACTGAAGTGCTCCAAGAGAATAAGTTGATTTTTAGAGTCTGATTATTATTAAGAGCTAATAATATTCGACATGCATCTATTTTTAGATTGACGATCTAAAAATAGACTTCACCCAATATTCTAAAAATAGAATTTCATCTATTTTTCCAACTTTATCAACCATCCACAAATAACATCCTGCAACTTCTGAAATATGATCATCATTTCTAAAAATAGACTTGCACCAAAAATAGCATGCGGGCTCACTTAGTGAAGGCGACTCTTTTTACTAAGCTCATAATCTTGTTGAATCTCAACATGTTACCATACGTAGACATAACTATGGAACTTCTTACGTGATACACATAATTTGGCCCTGGCCAATTCAAACCATCATCGATCCTAGGATCATTCCTAGGGTATCCCCCTATTATACCAGAGGGAGCCCCAGAAAGCACGAGGGCACCTGTGTGCAAGATGCTCTCATCAAACACCGAAAACAGCCCCGAAATGGACACTGATAGTACAAAGACCGAATCCAATAGTATGACATTCCTAATTTACGCAATCACACAAACCCCATTTTTACAACCCCCACCTGGTTTTGTGTCAAAGAAAGTATTGGAAATTATAACATTTTCAAACATGGCTTTCACAATACCCGTATGGTATTTGGTCCGACCAGCCATGCTAGGAATTCCTGGCATCACTTCCATAGGAATAAACCTTGTCGCCCCTCAAGAGGATACAATGGTTAATGAAACACCCATAGCAACGCCAGCTAATGCAACCAAGAAAAACAACCAAAAAGGGAAGAAAATTGAAAACCCCAAATACCTAGGGCATTACAACCTTGCACATTATGTGATATCGTAGGCCCTCCTAGTAACATTTTCCCAAAGTTAGACGAATTAAAACCTCTTCTACACACCGAAAGAAATGGCGTGACCTCAAGTTCCCATAAAAAGGAACATGACACAAAAAACCAAAGGAAAGCATTGCGCACCAACCATGCATGCGCCATATGTGACCATTATGGGAATTATACCCATCATTGCCCAGAGATGCCATGATATAAGGATTCCCTGCAAGCCCTAGAGAAATCTTACCAACAGGACCCCTCATATCCACCCATGCATATGGACAAGGGAGAGCCTAAAACCATATTGTACCTATGAGAGGAGCCTACATCATGCTCGTACACAGCCACCACAACAGACCAAATATAGCAAATGGAGGCCACTCGGTAGGCCCCATTTTGCGCATTGTGCGATGAGGCTAACCACCTAATGGCACAATGTCCTGAATTAATGGTGTTTAACTGTTGGTATCAAGTCCCTCACGTTTCCCAAAGAAACTTAGAAACTTAGTTCAACATCGACAACATACATGTCAGATTTGTCAAAGCAACCACCATGTTCTTAGTTGTCCCCATATCCATCTATTCCGGTCTATGTTGGATTTCATGCGATGTTTCATCACTAAAAACCATGACTTAGCAAGTTCAGACATAGAATCTGCAGAAACTACTATAACGCAAGGGACAGAAGCAACAAGGACCATATTGTATGTGTCTGACAAGAGACAGTCACTTGAACTACCACCTCCCCCTCGTTATTGCCCTCAAGCTCCAGTACAACTCTGCGCACTCTGTGATGAACGAGATCACTTCATCGCCGACTGTGCAACTCTAGATCTATTCCAAATATGGTATCCAATCAACCCAATATACTAATGAAATCTTACGAGCAATCCAATATTCAGGCCGAGTGTGTTCAGGCAACCATCTGGTTCGTTGTTGTCCCTACATCCCCCAATTCCGTTCGACATTAATTTTTTTACGCCAGGATATAACAGCCTCACCGCAACAGATGGATTAGATTCATAATCTGTGAAAATTTCGACAACTCAATAAAATGAAGCAACTAGGTCCATTTTCTTCATGTCAGAAAAAAAATGGCTAACAAGGGGGCACATCATCACCCCCAACTGCTCTCCACAGATCAAGCCAGCCTACGCATTATGCGACGCTCATAACAACTTAGTCGCCCAATGTCCGGATTTAAGATCATTCCACAAATGGTACCTAATTACTCCAACATTCCAAAGGGAATGGAGAACCAAAAAGAAACAGTTCTGTCTTATTTGTCACGACAACCATCACATTCGGCATTGTACTTACATCTCCCAATTTTGATCTTTGTTAGATACCATACACTCATTGGTTACCCAATACCTAGGTGTAACTGGTCTAGAACCAAGGCAGCCTAGTGCAAGACAACCTGACACAAGGAAACCTACCCCCCATCATTACCAAAAAATTAGGGAGGCTAAGACGACCTATCGTCCTACCAGGGCCCAAAAACAGCCAAGAACCACATGTGTTCTGTGCGATAGAAATGACCACATGGTCAATCAATGTCAGGAGCTAAAGAAGCTCACTGACATTCTTCACATGGTCACCACCATCCCACATATCAATCTCTCCAATCAAGAGAATATCACACGCTACTATTGCAGGATTTGCTCTAAATTCCACCATACTATGAATTGTGAATACCTCCCAAGGCTACGAGCAGCAAGGGAAGCGTTGAGTTTGAACTCCCTAAAATAGCTAGACCAACTAAAACCAAAGATTTGGAGATGGCAGAAGCACAAACATTCCCCAATTTCCAATCATCTCCGAGAATCCACTTTAGGCACAAAGAGTAGCGTTGGTTCTCACACCATCTACTTGATAGGCACCTTGACACCATGCACCATTTTCACAAGTCACAATCACAAAGCATAGTTGTGCCCCTTAATGGAAACATTTTGGCACCTTTGCACTCAATGTAGTTTCCAAATTCAGGAAAGTGCGAGTACCCTTCATACGCCACCAGAAGAGCACAAGCTTTCTCTCACACAAACCATCACAATAGAAATTCCTCCACCATTCAACGTTGATGACACACAACACCATATACGATTCATCTCATCGTGCATGGGAACCATGACTCATGCTGTCTACTCATCTTTCATTGGTGTCGAGACCGCTACAACTACAATAGTAGTTGTACCATCGATGGTGCAAACTCAACCAGTCTGCACCCTGTCGAACTTGTCTAGTTCCACATCATTAACTATGGAATCATATTCATGTCTGTCGAACAACACCGTTCGGCCTAAACCAATCCCTCATGGCCTCGCACAAACCAATTCCCCCTTAGGTGTCTTCTTTCATTCAGACGAGGATATTCTAGAAGCCATGAAGGAACCATATTGTCTGTGGGACTCAATGCACCACCGCTCATTTTTTCTTCCAAAAAAAAACATTCGGACCTAACAAACCAGCAACCCTAAATATATACGCCATTGAATCGAAAGACTTCCTCCAATCTGGGAAGATATACTAGTTCAAAAATCCCATCCCAGTGCCCGATGCATTTGAAGAAGGGAATATGTCGAATATTTCGCCAACCATTAAGGTGAATATATCGAGAAAAACCAAAAAATTAGTGACTAAAACCCAAAAAATAAAAAATAAAATCAATTTTTTTTTACCTTCGTTGCACCTGTTCTCGCCTATGTAGAGAATAGGCGCGATGATCACGCGTCTATATTAGATACATACATTTGCATCATCGCGCAAATCCGTTGTCAGGCATGAAGGCCTGGTGCAAAGATTTTCGTCTACACCAGGACTGCGTGGGACAGCCTCAATCGCCCGAATGGTCGAGAAAAAAATAGACATGAACTCTGTACAAAATCACATTTGTACGGACCCCCTAGGAAAATAGTGACAAAATTACAAAACTGGATGTTCAGGGCCCTACTTGACACTGAAGGTGCAAATCTCGAGTACTCAGGCTTACTGCAACGATAAGAAAGGCTCAGGTCTGACTTCAGACTCTCAAACGACAAAAATGAGTCAAAATGAGCCATATTGGCCCATATATCACCCTTTCCTCATCATTCGAAAGACCATAATTGGAGCTCAGAAAGCCCAATCACAAAACCGCAAGAAACATAATGATCAACACTTCATCGTGTTCAAGCTAGGCCCCATACATCCACAGCTCATAAAAAAAGTCATTTTTTTAGTCACAACAGGTATGCACGCTCTTATTTCTTTGCATTCAAATTTATTCTCAATATGTTTGAATAAAAAACATGCTTTTTAGTTGGGGTATTGGTTGTAGGTATTACAAACACGCTGAATCACCATATGCCCTAGCCACTAAAGGTACAAGAGCAGGTATCATTCTATCCCTAGCATGATAGGCTCCCCAAAGAAGCTTTGCATATCCTGACATCTTTCTCCATATAAATCAACCATAGGTTCCATTCACCCGACCATGTTTATCATCACCCCACCTTGCACATGATAAACATTCTCATGGGTCGATAGAGCCTCACCCTCCATGGCATCCATCACTCATGTAGACCATACAACAAAGGTATAGAGCCATGGTCATCAAATCCAAGTCTCGGAAGTACTTCATGTTCATTCATTTTTCATACATCAAGTCAAGTTTTACCCATGTCATGTTAAATCCCCTTTCCTGGACTACCATTCTCATAAGCAGATCAAATACACACCACAACGTCTTGTACTTGACCTATCACACCCCTGCCAGCATAGCCCATCTGCGACACTTTTTCATCCACTTCATCACCTCCGCACAAATATCAACCAATGGGGCCCCCACCCTTAGGAAAAAACCTTCCTCACACCATAGTGATGGATTGTTTTCATTTTTATAGGGGCGCTTGTCTCTGGGTTTGTACATCCAAACCTATTCTATATTCTTTTGGAAAGTGTACAAATATTTTTTAGGAGAGAAATCCCACCCATCCATTCACATTTATTACCTATAAGAAGTCCCTAATCACCCTTAGTCGGAGCTACGCATTCTTTACCACACCCCACCATGACACTCATAATAACCATACACCCACCCTGGATGTCCTACCGACTCCAGGGATTTCCTCACCAGAACTTTTTATGACTTCCACCACTCGTATTTTTAGCTCCGATCTCGGGCCACTTAACTACAATCATCAGTTATAGCCATTTCTCTTCATCATTCCTAATTTAACATATCACACCATGCCCTGCTACATCAGAAACCTTGGTCCCTTACATCAGTACCCATCTTGGTCGGTTGATGCTTCCTTCTTGTCGACCACAACAAACATTTTCCAAGGATGTAGTACATTGGATGACTCCTCAGCTTAATATGGGCATCCTTGGATAGCACAATGGGAATCATCATTACCCATTAATGTCAACTATCCTCTTGATTTTCGACTTCAATATAAACTTTCAATTCAAGATGGTATCGCACTTCATAACCGTTGCACTTTGTCATAATTTGTCTAAGACCCGTGACTTGATAAGAATCTCTTTCAGTAATGCTTACATGGGAAGGTCCCCAATAGTCAAAGACCCATGCATACAATCAGAACTTTTTCTAAACAAACATTTCATACCAAGATTATGCGTGTGGGCACCATATTCAGCCTTCTTTCAAAGAAAAAAAATTCCCCTGAGGGCGTCATCAACTAGCAGCAGGCCACTACCAAAAAAAGAAAGTGACATAAGCAAAACCTCTATCTGTCAGATAAGCTTAACTATTAAAAACATCATGAGCATGGGACATGTCCACCTTGTAGAAATATTTTATTCATTCTATCTCTTGCAAGTTTCCAGCAGAGCACGGTGTCTGTTTTACTCATGGAAAGGGGTCTCCAACCTTAGTTCTCAAGCAAGTTACTCTCTCTCTCAAAAGGACTACATAGAAAAAGAAACTATAATGCATTTCAGCTATATAGTTCTTCCTATACCTCATACTTTAGGGGGGGGACTATTAACACTGGAAAATCATACATAAAAAAGACATTAGAAAATTTCAAGTAGAAGGTACAAATAAATATTTATAGGGAAGAAATACATTAGAGGAGTTAAAAATTTAAATTTTCATTAGGTCAACAGGAAAATTTTTGGATCGTGCATAGGAAGCACTAGCCCTGAGGGTGCATTACGTATTTTTCTTCGATATCTGCAACGAGCGCATATATCCCTCCAATAGCCACGCAGTCCTAGAGAATGTGGAATGTCACTATTCGGGACCCCTTGGCACACTTGGAAAAAAATATTCTCACTCAACCTAGCCAAGTATAGTCGCCTTTGAGTCACCTTAAGGCTTTATTGCGGCACACAAAGGAATCATAACCCCAATCTTGTGTCACCATCCATCTTGGACCAAGAGAGGGAGACAAAATTTGAAATTTGTCTATAAAATCCAGCCATGGGAAGAGAAATGGGAGACACATTGTTATGATGGAAAAATTTCTTATCAGCAAACCAATTTGTATTTTCTAGCAGTAATAGGATTGGAAGGATTCATTTTTTGGCCACCCAACACCTCAATCCAAGAGATAAGATTTCACCATGTGTCCGTCAATCTACCATCCTTTGAGAGGGAAGAGAGGCTTGCTGAAAAATTGAGGGGAAGAGACCCCCTTGTCTTGTATATTGAAGCTTCGTAGCTCTAAGAATCTGCTACAAGAGATTTAGCATTCTATATTCTACTACCAC
The DNA here is from genome assembly GCA_034641835.2 of Pinus albicaulis. Lineage (NCBI taxonomy): Eukaryota > Viridiplantae > Streptophyta > Pinopsida > Pinales > Pinaceae > Pinus > Pinus albicaulis. The sequence continues at coordinate 349,198,731 of CM076570.1, read as the reverse complement.
CAACACCTAATAAAGGGATAATTCTCTCCATGGTTGAGTTATTAATGTGTTTGATATATTGAGCGCGTTTCTTGTGCATGTTGTTTTGTTTTTGTTTCATTGTTTATGTAGCATGCTATGTTTCCATTTAACTTAGCTTATTTCATGTTGAACTTGTTCCACTAACATTTGAAAAACCACTTTGACCTGTGACTTGCATGTAGGTAAGTAGCCTCCCTACTAAGCATAGTGTATTTTGTCTGCCCATGTGCCCGATGTGCTACCACACCCATCTTTAAGTGTTTGTGAATTCCAAGCTTTGGAAAGAAATCTCAATGAATTTCTATAGGCATGGAATGGTTTTGATGGTGGATGATAAGAAGGTTACATTGGTAGTGGAGTAAAATTTGGAAAGGTGGTGGATCATGAGTTGCATAGGAGACAATAAAATGGTGATAAGACTATCCAATATCTTTATTAATTATATCAAGATGAATGTTTCAGATTATCCATAGTGTTGAAAGAAATTTGTCGACGTTTCGAATCTCAATGGGGATACATCTTCAAGACAAAATTTTAAGAATTACTCAATAAAATCATATCAATCTCACAATTAATCCATTTGGATTGTTTTAATGGTTAATTAATAAAATCAAGTGTGGCATGATTTCTTGATCAAGAAAATACAGAGTATATTTTCCATCATATATCAACAATGAGGCTTTTGAATAGGCCTCTTATTGAGCTTGGGTTAAAATATGTATGTCCAAATATTCTATGTCTTATTTTTTAACTTTAGTAAAAACTAACTAACACGTACTACCTTTGTTACCTTCCATGATGTTTGAAAGTTTTTTCTCCTTTAGGTTGTTGCTGATGTAGAAATTGGATTGTGTCTACTGCTTAGATCTTTGATGAAAGTGCATAGCTATTTAAATTCCTTCTAGCTATAGACATTTATCAAGCTGAAGATATTGAACTTGTACTAAAAACCTAATGTGAATATTTGCAGGACAATCTGATAATTCTTCTAAAAATAACTCTTCTGATCTTCTTCAAATAAAAACAAGGTCTTCATGTTGAAAATATAAATCAATTTTTTGCAAATTTTGAAGAAAAATAAGGAAAAACTTGATCACGAAAAGCGTGGTTTTAAATAAGGATTTATGTATAGTTATGATAGTAACTATACTTTGTTTTCATTTTCATTTATTATTTTTTTTTATTTTTTTAAAGAATATAAATTAAATATAATTTGGTGGTGAAGGAGAATGGTCTCCTTTTTCCACCAACTTTAACTCTGAATTATGCAAAAAAAATTGATAAAATTTATCTCTTGTTATGGGCTTATGATACAATTTCAACCTATGACCATTAACAACAAAATTCACTCCTTCTTCATCAATAGATTTGATTCTCTTTGATCCATTGTTAAAAAAACTTCTATTTCATAGGGGTCTAACCAATGAATTTGGAACTTTCCTTAAAAATATTTCAATTTTGAATCAAACAAAAGAGCCCAATCACCTAATTTGAACTTCTTTATCTTGATGAATTTGTCGTGCGATCTTTTCCTTTGTTGCTAAATGATTCTCATTATTTGAATGACATCTTTTCTAATTTCTTCCAATTCATTCAACTATGTTAGCCTTTGATTTTAGGCTTCAGAGAGCTCTAGCCCCAACTTTTTTGTTGTTTTGAATGTCTCCACTTGGAACTCTATAGGAAGTAGGAATTTATTTCCATAAACAAGCTCAAAGGTGTATGTCCAATGGAATTTTCCCATGTGGTCTAGTATATCGAAAGTGCTTTTGGAAGTCTACCTACCCAATCTTTCTGATGTAAATGAACTATCTTGGCCAAAATGGCTTAAGAACTTGATTGGTTGACTCCATTTGTCCATTGGATTGTGGGTGATATTGAGTAGATATGTGATGCTTGAATTTGTATTTCTCCATAATATTTTGAACAAGCTTGGATATAATTGTGCACCCTGATTTGTAACAATTTCTCTTGAGAAACAAAAATCAGTAAATATATCTTCAAAAATAAATGTTACAACAAAATTTTCAATGGAAAAATTCAAAGGTTAGCCTCCACCCATTTGGTGACATAATCAGTACAGACAAGAATATACCTTTTCTGCTTGTATGCTAATCAATTGGACCTACAAAATAGAGAGCCCATTTTATGGCTCTATCAATACCTAAGGTTGTAGATACATTTCATCAGTTTGAATAATGGTCACATCTCTTGACATATTCTTTGGAATCCTTAAAAAGTGAAGGTCAATATTATCTAGAGAGAAGGAATTTGTATGTAGTTATTCAATTAGTGAAATGTCCTCCACAAGGGTCATCATGACATGCTTTGAATATATCAGGTGCTTCATCTTCTCATACACATATCCTGATAATTAGATATGGTCTAGTTCGATATACTTCTCCTTTTATCTAAGAGTAAGGTGCACTAGATCCGATAAATTTTTGTTTTTCATTGGATGATAATTGTGGCGGAAACTTTCATATTTTCAAATAATTAACAATATATGAAAACCAAGGATATTTAATAGAAATTGCAAAAGGATGTTCATCAGGAAAATTTTCCTCTACAAGAATAGTTGCATTACTATTTTGGATTCTATAAATAAAGTCAAAAACTATATTTTGATTTCCAGGTTTGTCCAATATATTGATATCAAATTCTTATAACAATAAAATTCATCTAGAAATTCTACCAATTATAGGTTCATTCATTATATATATAATGGAAAAGTGACTGGTATAAATAAAAGTTTCATATCCAGCAATATAATGCCAGAATTTATTGATGACATGGACCACTGTTAAAAACTCCTTTTCAGTTACTGTATAATTCAGCTCTGCAAGAGTTAAAAAATTTCTTATGTAATAAATTTCATAAGGATTTAAATATTTTTATCTAAGTACAACCCCTAAATTTGTATCTGAAGCATCAGTAGAAATATGAAATGGGAGGGACCAGTTTGGCCCTCTTAAGATAGGTGCTTCAAAAAAATTTTGTTTTAATGAATCAAAATCTAATTGACATAAGGAATCCCAATAAAAATCACAATATTTGGTGAGTTTTTTAAAAGTGGTGAAGTTATTTTTGTGAAATTTTCTATGAATCTTCGATAATACCCTATAACTTCAAGAAAACGTCTTACATCCTTCTAAGATTTGGGTACCAAAATTTTGGTAATTACTTAAAACTTGGATGAGTCAAATTTAATTCCAAAACCTGAAATGTGATGCCCCAAAAAAATTGATCAAAGTGGACATTGGTGGCCACCCTCCTATTCCACCTATACCTCTAGTCGGTTTCATCAGTTTCCTTGTTTATAGAAGCATTTACTATTTTTAGCAATTTTTCGGGTCCTAAACTCCCAGGGCATTTTTGACCCCCTAAATGATGTTTTTTTTTAAGGTCTATAACAATAAGGGCATGCTTCCTATGCTTCAAAGAAAGGTTAGTTTCTTGACATCTAATGAGGACTTTTTCAAGTTTATCTAAAGCTTCTTCAAAAGAATTTCCATATACTATATAACCATCCAGATAGACCTTAAAACAATCATGAATCAAGTTAGAGAAAATACCTAATACAACCCTTTGGAATGTAGCCGAGGCATTGCATAATCCAAAAGGAAGTACTCTATAAGAATATGTTCCCTAAGGATATATAAATGTAGTCTTATCTTGATCTTCTTATGCTATTTGAATTTGATTATAACCATTGAAACTATCACAAAAATAAAAAAGTGTTTTCCCTCTTAATCTGTCTAAGACTTGATCAATAAAAGGAAGTGGAAAATGATATTTTAAAGTTGCTTTATTTAATTCCTTTTAGTTTATACAAACTCTCCACTTACCATTCTTATTTGGCACAATAACCAATGGTGAAGCCCACTAGCTATCAGAAATTAGATAGATAAATTTTACATCGAGCATTTTTTTCAATTCTTCCTTAACAATTTCCCTCAAATTAGGATTCATCCTTCTTTGAGTTTGTCTAATGGGTCTAACATTCTCTTGTATGTATATATGATGCATGCAAGTGTTCGGATTAATTCCTTTCATATCTATGCATTCTCATGCAAAAGTAGAGCCATGTTTTCATAGAATTTTGATTAATTGATCTTTTTGGAAATCTCTCGGGTCATTTTTAATGTTTAAGGTTTCTCCTGGACTAATTTCTACAAGAGGACTGCCAAATTTTCACACATAATTTAGTGATAGGATAGAGTGATGTGATGAAAAATATTCATTCTTACAATTTTCTTGAAAACCTTTTGCTAACATATTCACAAAAAATTTTTTCAATATATTGAGAAAAAATACAGTTATTCATAAGATGCACTAATTTACTTTCTTCACCATATTGTTTAAAGGACATTGTGTGTGAGATAGTTAGAATAGGTTGTACATCTTCATATTATTTTTCATCATCATCAATCCATTCTTCTTATTCAAATTCAATAATTTCTCTATCTAGAGGATATAATGTAAGCTTTTTCATTCAATTACCATTAGAAATTATCATGTTGCCAAATCTACAACCAATAAATGCATCAGTTGTGGCTAACCAAGGTTTACCTAATGTCAATGTATAACCACCCAAATTGGTTTTTTGTGTTAATACCATAAAATCAACCAGATATTCCAAAGAATCTAGAGATACAAATACATCTTCTAACACACATTTTGGTTTTATGGTAGATATATTTTCTCACTGTAACATAGTGGGTGTATATTGAAGATAGTTAATTGTAGTTCATCCATAGTAAATTAGTCATTATGTTTATAGCTCTGCCTTGATCAATTAATGTGTTTGGGATTGCAACATTATTAACATGAATTTTCACGATAAGATTTTTTGGTTCTAGATATTTTTCTATATTAGTATTTCTTATCATGGCTTATGTTATTTTCCCAATAAGTTGAACTTTTTGAAATTAGTTTATTTTTCTGCATGCATTTTTAATGCATAAATCCTTTATTGTTTTTTCATAAATTGGAATATCCCTTATTTCTTGTAGAAAAGAAATTTTATTGCAAATATTTCATAACGCATCTAACATATCATAATTTGGCAATATCAACTTTTTTTCTACATCTTTATCTATATGTAATCTCTCCATAAAAGGAGAATTTTGTAGAGATAGAGAAGGTTGTTTTGCTAGAGGGGTAGAAGGAATTTGTCTTATTTATATGTCATCTAATTTTTTAGGAATTTTCTTCCTTGTTAATAATTTCTGGCACTTTTTGTCCTTTAGTGACAACAGGGGGGTCCTTTTTTTGCAACACTCTCCCTAATCTAACATGAATTTCATTTATATCAAGAGGAGTTATCATATATGTTTGAAAATTTTGTACCTCAACACTAAAAATGGGTTGAGTTACTTTATTGTTGGGCTTCATAAGTGATTGCGTAGGTAGTTGAGTGGGTTTCTGAGGTGTTTTTGCAAGGCGTAATTGTAGAGGTTGACTAGAGGTCAATTGTGGGTGTAATTAAGGTTGTGATGGAGGTGTATGGTATTGAGATTGAAATAGAAGATGTTTAGGATACTAAGGAAAAGATGGGCAATATTGTGGATTTCTTCCATAAGATCCTCACCAAATTTGTAGTCAATATTGATTTTTAGGTTGAGATGGCCAAGGTTTCCAAGATTTCCAAGGAAATGGAGTATTCCATTTTTTGAGGTTGTTCAGAATAAGCTTGAAAATATTGGGAAGGATCTTGCATCATAATTATTGTTGGGGCTACCAAGTTCTCTTTTGGGCCACAAATCTGAGTTGTTCTTGTGCTTGATTTTCTCCACTATCTTCTCGGTAGACTTCTTTTTGTCCTGGTAATGATGTAAAATCATTTGTACCATGTTCTTATGCACAAATGACAAAAATTTCAATTTTATCAGGTGGACATTCTCTTAAAGGATGATTATTTCTACACCTAGGACAAAATAAAGATAAATAAATATTATTGATTTTTTTCTTATTTTGCATTCTTAAGATATCTATTTGTTCACTTAGATTACCAAGAATGTCTATTTTAAAACTATATAGCGAATTTCCAAGTTCAACTCGACTTACTGATCTTGATGTTGATTTACTTATTCTTTCTATGGTTTGGTCCCAAGAAATTTTTCCATGCTTTTCCCTTCCTCTTGATATATTCTTACACAATTCACAAATTTCCTCAAATGATAGTTGGAATACATCTCATTTACCCATTATATTAAGGATATCAATTCACTCATTCCTGATTACTCTAAGTAAAAGGGTTTTTAATGTATCAAATCCTAGTTTTTATGTAAATTTTCCCTTTTAACATTATACACAAATCATTCTACAAAGTCCTCAAGATCCTTGTCTTCTTTTTTCCTTATTCTAAAGATTTCATCTTTAAGATCACTTTTTATATAACAATATTTATATTTTTTATAATAAGATTTGTCTCATACCATCTTATGATCTTATAGAGTTAGTACCTAGTCCCATAAACCGTTCAAGAGTTCCATATTTTAATGCATCCATAAAAAATTTTAATTTTTGAACATCTTGTAAGTAATTATAACTTCTAAAAAGTACCTCAAATTCAAAGTTAAATTTGTTTTAAGTCTTTTGATCTCATACTGTGGAAGTTTGGAAGTACATATGAAGAGCTATTCTACATGTTAACATGTGTTTCGGTATCATGGATGGGGAAATCCAAAAGGATCTTCTTTGTTATCATCATATACATCTTCACCTCTTCCTCTACCCCCTCTACCATCTCCTCCACCTCTAGGAGGTGGTATTATTACTCCTCTACCACCTCTAAGTGGTGGTATTTCAAGTGGTGGTATTTCATGTCCATTGGGAGGAGGGAATACTTCTTCTTCACCTTCGACCATTGATTCAAATCCTTAGAAACGAGGTTATAAGGTTATTCAATTGGATTCCTTCTTTTGGTTATTCAATTACTTGTCTTCCATAGATGAATCCTTCTCCTTCTTCTTCCTTTTCTTCTCCTTTGGTAGATATCTCAAGTTCGTATGCAAAAAGTTACTCTCTTGTGGAATGAGAAAGAAATATGATTTCCTCAGTTGAATATGTTGGTTCATTTACTACTACTTTAGATGAACAAGCTAGCTCCGCTCTACTTCCATTTTCAATTCTTCTTACCTTAGGATATCTTCTTCTACCTGCAAAAGTAGGACTTCATGATATGGATGTTGATGTGGTCCTTACTGCATCACATGATTTAGTGGGGGTGGTAGGTGATTGTGGAAATGAAGTTCTTAAAGTTCGTCCTCTATTGAATATAACTCTAGAATCTCTTTCTCTCTACATACATTCTAAAATGAATAAAATTTAACTTAAGAAACTAAAATGGATGCAGATAAAAATGACATGCAATTCAACGACTAAGGTTGGGAGGAACCTCACAATGTGATGTGCAAGTTCTTACCTCTTGTCTTACCATTCCTCCTTTCCAGAGTTGCGGAATTTAAAAGACATTCTAAATTAAAAGGTAAATCCTATGTATACTTCCCCGAAAACAACATCAAAAATGTCAGTCAATTTAATTATACCTTAAATTACATTACATTAAATTATTAATCCGAGTAGGTAAACTTATGAAGTATTCGACAAAGTATATGCTAGGAATTTAGCTTCCCATCTATTGGAAATAAGTTGGCATGAAAGAAAGTATTACTCTAAGAAAGCAATGGAAACATTAAACTAAGCAAATGAACGCTTATTCTATGAAAGCATTGAAAGACGATAAATTTATTCTATGAAAGCATATAGATCTAATTTATGAAAGCGTATAAATCTATTCTAGGAAACCATGAAATTTAATCTATAAAAACATGGAATTTTTATTCTAAAAAAGCATATGGAATCGATCTTATGAAAGAATTAAATTTACTCTTAAAAAAAAGGAAATATAATCTAAAAAAATTATATAAATCTTTATTATAAAAGTAAGAAATTTACTTACTCGGGCAACAGGCTCAGTATTTGAATAAGGGCGGGGAAGCGATGAAACTGAATACGCTCAAACTCCAACTGGTGGGGAGGCTTGCTTTGTCACTTATGCTACTGATCTTTTCATGCACCTAGAGAATATGAAACAACGGTATCTGCTACTGGAGACTTTGATGCTGGATCACCTGGGCATGGAACTAATGGTGGTGCCTTTGCTTATGCCGGGTAAACCAGTAATGGATTTGGAACGGGCTATGCTTATCGACCTGGAAAGGATCCCCAGCGAGGTGATGGCTCTTAAACTGCTACCCCTGCTAATGAATCGACTGAATCTACTCAATCAACTTAATCCAGGACATAGCAAACATAAGATACCAGGAAATCTATTCTAAGAAAGAATGTAAATCTATATTATGAAAGCAGGGGAATCTATTCTATGAAAACATTCAAATTTATTCTATGAAAACCTGCACTGTTTTCACTCTTATTATAGGAAAATGTGAAATATTGATCTATGAAATAAATCAAATGTACTCTAAGAAAGAAGGTACATTTAGTATAAAAACAATTGAAATCTATTATATTATAAAATCATATAATTCTTAACCATTGAAAGCATTGTAAATCCTATTCTAGAAAGCATGATATAAACTGGAAATCTAGTTTAATGGAAATCCTTTGATGCACAATTGAAAATTATCTAAATGTAAATCCTTTACCTTTTTTAAGCGCTTGTTATAATCTGGAAAAGAATAGAGCAACAAATAGAACTGAAACATAGTATCTAAATAGTGTTGTAATAAAACAAAGTGAAAATCGAAGCATCAATATTTCAATAAAAAAAAAAACTGCAAGGCAGTGAAAGATTTATACTATATAAAACTCGTATGTCCACAAGGGGGCCCTCCAGGTGATAACACGAAGATGTACTCCAACTAATATCAGTTACTCATAAATATCAAGTATTGTACTCCAACTAATTTCAATTACTCATAAATGTGCAATGGAAGTAAAAGGATCAATTGTCTGATATTCTATCAAAGGAAACAATGTATACATTAATTCAAACTAAAATATCTATCTCCTATCCTTTTCTCTACCCATTTCTCTACCCAATGAGGTCAATATATTATTTTTTTGAGATAACAAACTCAGAATAAAAAATCTATAGATCAGAATGACAATGACTAAATGCCCAATTTCCGACTTTGATATTTGAATCCCTATGCTTTGCTTGTAACTTAGCAAGTTCACATGAACACATTGTATATCATTGTGATATTCTTTAACATATTTGATCTATGAAGATATCATGCTCACTTAATGTCGGTTACCTTGCCATGTAACTATCTTGGTAAATATCTCTATGCATCTATGTCATGGGATGAGTTGACTAAAACTTTTATTTCACCACCGTGATGGTCCAATTACTTATTTGATCTATCAAATGGGTGGATCACCATATTGGAGTCGTTTGCCACATGTCCATGTGCTTCATTTGAATTCACCACTTCAGGAGCTATGCCAACTTTGGATTCTACTACAGATTGATAGACGAGCTACAAAAATTGTCAATTTCTGCAATAGTTACATATTAGTAAGATTTTACAAAGAAGAGCATATAAATCCATATAATAATGTACTTATTACTTTTGTGTAACCTTCTGAAATGGAAAATGTATATAGCTCAAATGGAAAATGTATGTGTGGAATATGACAAAATGATATAGAAAGGATGATTATGAAGGTTTTTATAAAGTTAAAGGTGGTCAAACTAAAGTAGCATATTAATAAAAAGATACTAATTCCTAGGTCTATCATGAGACTCTCTTTTTTGTGGGACAAGGGAACTCCCTCCATGCAAGAACTTGACCGTTAAATTCTACAAAGGTGTACATGGACTATGCAGGGATTACAAAAAAGTGGAATGTGGATATCTCTCCTATAGTATGAGTAACCTCCATTCATTCTTTGTAGATCATGACTTATATTGGACAATTTAGTTACAAATGGACATGAAACATCTTCAACTGATGGGTTGGTAAATGGACATCCTTATATACCCTTATTTTGTTTTCACCATCATATATCCTTATTTCCAATACATCTCTGCCTTATTGACAACCTACTATAAAGGTACTTATTTCCTTATTTTATTGAAATCTATTAATGCATTAAGGGGAATTTGTATGATTTATTACTAACTTGCAAGATGAAATTTTCTGCAAAACAAGTTGTATGCTATGATCCTTTCATTCCATTGTTGATCCAATTGTTATGGCCTACTAAAACCTTTACTATGGATTTAAAACTTATGATTTCTTCATATCCTATGATATTAAAGAATTAGCTATTATAGATCCATGTGCGGGCACATTAGATTATGCTTGTTGATGCAAGCTATTATTGTGGATGATGCTATGATAAGAACAATAGTTTAGGTCATCATGCATCTAGTGCTAGAAAACTAAAGGGTTTGTTACATAATAAGTTTGGCAACAATTCTAGGAATATTTCTTTTGGAAAATGGCAGACCATTTTCAATTGGAAGATAGAGTTGCCACTTAGATTTCCTATGAACTATTTGCTAAAATTATTGTATTTTATTATAAGATATATTTACGCCTTAAGGCGTTCCTCTTTGAAAGCAATTCCCCTAGATGCCACTATGTACCAATTTTCACCATTGGATAGAATGTTAGAAGATTTAAGATTTCTAAGCCCTAGGATTAATAGTTAATAAATAAAAGAAAACTATTAGTTAAAGCAAGTAATGGGGAGATTTAAAAACTAATCAAACAAATGGTTTCTTGTTTAAACGTTTCTAGATGGATTAACCAGAGACTTATTCCCTTCTACGTTTTTTACCTCAATGTGTGCCTCGGCCTTTTTGATGGAAACTACATCCCACCGATAAGTAGGGCTTTACCAGCATCCTATTGGCTTTACGTGCCACCAACAATCAAAACTCAGAAAACTCAGATTGAAGAGTTTATTTATATTTGAAGAAAAGCTATTTTTGTAAACCAGGGCTTCACTTTTTAGGGTTCTTCCACATTTGACCAGAACTCTTTTTTCATTCATTACTTCATTAATTCATTATTTCAACAGGGATCCTTCTCTTTGAACAATGGAATATGAACTAGAGTTATTTGAACTAGGCTCCTTCTCAGTTTTTGTTACTAGTGGTAATCCAAAATCGATGGTTGTTCCTGCCTGATGGGGACATGATGCAGTTAGTAGCGGAGGCAGTAGCGGCTTTCTTTCAGATCAAGCGTACCAATCAATAGCCTCCCAACTTTAAAATCTTCATTATTTATATTAAAATCCCAATTTTAAAATCTTCATTATTTATATTTTAGGGTTAAGGTGATCATTATGTTATAACGTAAGAGATTATTTTAAAATACTAAGAGAAACTAAATAAATCATTATCATCTGTTGAATGAACTTTTATATATTTAATAATATGTGGAATAATATACTTGTTTGAGCCCCGGATGCGGGTGTTTAAGAGGGTTAATACGGAGATTAGCCTGCGGGATGGCATGTGGCAGGGCCACATGGCCGCCCACAAGCTCACTCCTCGGCATTCTCCAGCATTAATGCTGCTTGGCCGCCACCCCAAGTGGCATTTACTCCATTGCATTGAACGAGGTAGCTTCCTCCGCAAGATAATGAAGCCTCCTGCGCGCTCAAATGGCAATTCCCCTCGGCCCTCTGGTTCTGCCTTTGGTTGTTTCCTTCGTCTCTCTGGTTCGGATTCTCATCCTTCTGCAAATTTCCATTCCCTGCTTGCCACTTCTATGCAGAATCCCTCTCATCCCTTGCAGTGTCACTACTCTTCGGTGGCGGCTGAGCCTTTTCCCCGCACAGCGATTGGAAAGCATTGCAATCTCGGCCGTTGCATCGAATTCCTTCCAAGGCACCATTTCTCTCAGAGTCCTCACTGTCAATTTCGCCTTTCGGCTTCTTTCGGCTTCAATTTCGCTCCCTCTCCTCAGCTTCAACCTGTTGACCCTGCCTCCACCCTTGCTCTGCATTTTCACCACCCCCATCGCACCAGCATGCCCCACCTTAGGCACCTTATGCGTTGTCGATGAGGGAGCAGTAGACGCCGCGTCTCTCGCCCACCTTCTTCCTCCCGTTCCAGCTCTTCGGCCTCCTCTCTGGAGCATTCCTGGGGCAGATACCCTGATACGCGCAATGGCAGGGGTCGATTGCTTGTCTCTGCTCCTTAGCCTCCCCCCTCGGTTCCTCTGATGCATTCTCCACCTCGCTCGTCTCCCCATGCCTCTACGCAGTCTCCCACCACTGCTCAATTTCAATTTCAATGCTCCTCTAATTTCCCTCTTATCGTTGTTACCATCTCCATTTCTTTTCGTGAGGTGGCCAGCAACGACCCCAGTCGTCTCTTGCCTATCCATCCCAAGCACCCCTACAGCGACCCAGGCCCCTCTGGTTCGTTGAAAACTCATCAGGCTTTTGCTGGGCACAATCCGGATTTGAATCGTGGCAGCAACTAGGACTATCACAAAGAGCGGAACAAGCAGGATGGAGATAAAGGTGAGGTCGAAGTCACGCAGCAGCAGATGGATCTAGGTCACCCTCCTGCAGAAGAGGATGAATACAAATGCCTTATCGTCAAAGAACCGCCTCCAGATTCTCATGACACATAGTTCTTCAGGTCTTCCTATGCTTACGGATACTAGTCTTTTACTTTTGCTTTCTGTTTGATATCATGCTTGGTACATTTGCTCAATTTTGTATAATGTTGGTTTCCTCTTTAGAGGCAGCGCTCCAAACTCATTTTGGGCTGGTTTCCCTACACGGGCAGCTCCATTTTTTGTTGTTTTGAGACAAAATTCCACTGAAACAGGCTAGTTCCGCAGAGGCCGGTGCCTCCATGTATCATATGTTTTATTAATAGATTTTAAGCTTACTTATAGAATATATATATACTTGTTTGAGATTCTTTAATAAACATATTGATAAATAAGGTGTGTGAAGAGTTGAATTTATTTTTTGATTAAAATAATGAAAATAAATTTAAATTAAAAAATAATTTATATATAAAAAAAATATTAATCAAATATTTTAATTTAAATTAAGATTTTTTTTCTAATAAAGAAATTGAAACTAAGAGTTAGTAATATTAGATAAAAGGGGTTGGAAAGAAATTAAGTAATGTGTTAGTAAAATATTAATCATTGGAATTTCAATTTGACTTATTATTTTCCAACTTTTATAGTTCAAAACATTAAGCTATACAAAATCTAGTTGTTCAATGAGAATTTCAAGGTATTGATTCTAATTATGCATTTTCTAATTTAAATAAAGAGAATTACAATAAAAATATTGTGAATTTTTTAATTTCTATCCATTCATTTTGGATTTAAATTGGTTGTCTTGTAAATGACTTTCCACTTATATATTCATTGATATTTAATTCAGTGATATGCACTATTATTTTATAAAGATGCAATATATATTTTATAATTTAAAAATTAACTTTACTTTTTACTAGACAACTTTTGTTAATCATCTATATATATCTGCAAAGGTGGTAAGTGACAAGGTTGCTTTATCCCACCCTATGTTTGGCAATTTTTTTTTTTTGTCAATTTAGTAGTGCCTTGCAATTTTCTATTTATCTTTTGAAAGTAGGTTACCAAAAATATTAAGTTTGTGGCCTCAATCTGCCCGGAGGAAACCAGGTCTGTTGGCCACCTTAAAGAATTGAAAGCCATCCAAAACTGGAAAAGTTTCATTCTACTATTTGTTGCATGAGCTAGCGGACTATTTAATCTATTTTCTAAGTAGTTGTTAGCAATGTTATCTTATAAAACCAACTCTGAATCAACAAAACAATAGAAATTAAAAAAAAAAAAAAAAAAGCACAAGATTTGATCATATTAGTAATGTTTTGATGCAATTGGATCAAAATAATGTTTAAAATCGAAGGGTTGCGAATGTTACATTGATGACAGTACTCCCCGTCAGCATAAAAGAAACAGAACTGTTTTTCAGAAATAAACATATTTTTCGTAAAAAATGGCAGTGTTGTCATAAATTCAAAATCAATGAGAGGTGATCAATAAAATAAATAAATAAAACCCTATGTTAAAATAAAAATTCTATGTTATTTTGCAATTGATAAAGTTTCTTTACAATTTTAGAGGTGATGTTCTCATAGTAAACATTGGAGATATTGAACATCATCAAATAAATTGCACTCGAGTTTCTCATCATAGTTTTGTGAGGTTGTGATGCAAATTTAGATTTGGAAAGATAACGATCACATTGTTTATGAATTAATATTATTTTATTTAGCTTATTTGATGTCATCTCCTACTTGTATTTTTTAAAATATATCAAATATTTTCTATCGGAACTTGAAGGACCATCTTTGAAGATTAACAAGTATTGGAACTTGAAGGACCATATTTGAAGATTGAGAGGCAATCTCTGTTGGAAAGGTTATAGAATTTGTCAATTTGGCATAATTTAAGAGATTTCTCTTTATCTTCTAGCTTTGAATGGCATTTTGTTTATTAATTTTTACCTTCAATGAATTTTTATATGCCATGATTCATCTTGAGTTTATGCCTTAAGGCATTTCCATTGCAACATCTGGTCCAATTGCTAGTTATGATATTTACATTGAAGGTGCCCCTTTTTTAAATTGCTCAGGTTAGGCATTGTCTTCCTTTTTCATCTCCATTTTACATTTGTTCATTTTTTGTTTTGACATGGGTCAACTTTAACTTAACAAAAAAAAGGAATTACAAATCTTATTTTGTAAAATTGACCATTAAATTGGAATAATCTCAAATCCCTAGGAAATTGGTGAGTGGGGAGCCACACAAATCTAATTTTTTAAATATATTTAAAGTAATGGACCATTTTTCTAAATAATTTTTTCTTATATATAAATTAATGTTACAAATAATAATTAAGAACTTATCATGGAGGAACTTATTAGAATTGGAATAATCTTGAATCCCTAGGAAATTGGCGAGCAGGGAGACACATGGAAAACAAAAAAAAAACAAAAAACATAAGAAGAAATCAATCCAAATTCATAAATGCAATAGTTGGATATTTCTTAGTTTTAATATTGTGCCAACGAAGATCAAGACACCCATGTTTTCACATTAACCAGTTAGTAATTCTTATCAATGATTATTAGGTGAATTATAAGGATTTAACCTCCATGAAATATTCTATAATTTTCATAGTAGTATACACAAATCAATGATTGAGATTTATCTCTGAAGTAGTTATGTCTTTTTTATCCTTTTAATTAAATTAATTAATTTAAAAAAAATGTTATATGAACAAGTGTCATATGAAATGAGTTATGGTTTTTTGGGCATGTATTGATAAACCATAGTAATGGCCCATGATATTTATTTTTGTAAGCTAAGTAGGTCGTGTCTCTTTCATTCAATTTCAAAAAGGGAAGATTACATACTATAATCACTTCTGAGGCCTCAACCTGCCCTGGTAGGAAACCAGGTATGTTGGCCATCAGAAGGCATTGTAACCCATCCAAAACTGGAATACCTTTAGTCTATCATACTCATATTTTAATGCCAAATTGTCTATAACTTTGAAATAGTTCAAAAAACTGGACATAAACATGCTACCTTCTACATACTTCAACACAGTGGACATAAACATATACAAACAAAGACATGGAAAAAAACTAGCAGGACTATAAACATCTCAGCCCTCTGAGGACTCTATGGGTGCCCAATCTTTAGCACTAGACCCAGGAATATATGTTTGTTGAGGACGCTTTAGGATATTTTCAATTCTTCCCAAATGGGCATTCTGTTGTTGAACTTGGAACTGCAGTAACTGGAAATCTTTTTGGAATTCCTGCATTGTCATATCAACTTGCATAAGCTATGTTGTGTGCATGATGGCTTTTGCCACCATGTGCCTCATTCTCCATAGTAGTTGCAAAGTTTTTTGATACTGAGGTACCCTTCCTCTGGTGTTTCCTAGATCGGGCACAATCATTTCACCTTCCATAATTACCTCTTCCTCCACAGCTTCCCGCATGAGGGCTTCCTCCCATTTAGTAATAACCTTTCTTACCCGGATTGGAATTTCATGAATATAAGTGAGTGTTGCATCCGTGATATGATCAACCTGTGGTTTCTGGCCAGACCTTCTTGGTCCCTGAGCGGATGGTTCCCCTCTTTCCTTCTATGCCCCTCATTTCGAGGTCTGTCTTTTCTTTTTCGCCCCTGCTTCCTCTTTTACTAACTTTTCCCAGGCCATTGCACTCTTCTCTATAAGTATAGGGGCCACAGCTGCAATGAGAACCCGATCTCCTCCTAAAGTAATCTTGTGTCCCCTTCTAGAAGTTGTCGCTGAGATAAAGGAGGTTATCATAGACCACGACATCAACATATCAGTGCAGTGTATAAGCAAATAACAAACCCGACTCTTCTTGTTACCACCCGAATATGACTTAGCACCCTTACCCCAATCTACGTGCGGAGGTCTCCCAGGGTATCCTCCTACGGAGGTATTTCCTCTCCACCTAAGGTTACTAAGCTCACAACGACTAATGGTTGTCTGGTCATTCAATTTCTTGGTTTCATGTCTCCACCTCGTGTTTCATGTGGCTGACCTGGGCTTGCCCTGGTTAGCCCAACGTATTATTCCTCTACCTATCTCCCTATCCCCCATTTTGCAAAGCATAATCCTGAAAAGAATTGAAATTGACTATCCCTGACCCACAGAAAGCCCATGGACTTCCCCATACATCGATCCATGCGGGGAAACCATGCTCCTCATCACAGTCATCCAATAAATAACATTAAACAGGCAGACATTAACATGGTCCATGTACAGGAAGCTTGGTGGATTATAGAGAGATACAACATACCCTTGGACTACAAGACGTTTCTAGTGGTTGCATAGATCTGGACCAATGCTCTGGTCTTCACCTTTCCTCTGCTTCGCCACCCTTCGAACTGTGCATGCGATAAGCCAAAACCACATAATTAAATCCCTACGACACTTCCTTCTTGTTTTACCAAGATTTACCGCGTGGTGCCTCCCTTGAGAGGAGCACCCATACCTCCGCACATGGTCGTTGTTATCATTCTTAGTTCTCCACTTACCATCAGCCAAGCTATCCTAACTATCGTGATGACTTGTATTAACTACCATAATCATAATCCTGCATGGGGATTAGTGTCCTTTCGCACCCCAATCAGGGGTCTATCCCTTCCTCAGCCCCTTTAGGATTGGAATCTTTCTGGTATTGAGCCAGGATGCCAATCAAAGGTCCAAAATATTTTGGGTGTTCATTGTCCCAATCTATATCCAGGGTGATACCTCTATGATTTCACCCCCAGTTGGCTAAAAAATATGCAGTTTTTTTTCCACCGCACAGAACATGTTGGGGGATGATGTATTCGAAACTACATATAATGGTGTCCACCTCTTGAACCAAGCTCTTTTTTCTCCATCTCTTACTTAATTTCTCTCAGGCAACCCCTTGGTTGATGTGTTTAATAGTATTTATTACCAATGTGGAGTCCCCTTCCACAACTAGTTTCTTGTACCCCTTACCTCTTGCAATTATGAGCCCATGCTTAACTGCATGGAATTCATCCTCGTTTTTACTTGCATGGACGCAATATGATACATATACACTTAGGGTTTTCCCTCTATTGTTTCTGAATTTTCCTCCAAACGTTGCCTCCTCTAGGTTCCCTTTGGAGGCCCCATCAAAATTCAATTTGATAAATTCTGGAGGAGGAGCTTGGTAATGCTTTGGTGACACTTGTCTCAGGGGTTTTAACTTCTATGAGGCAGAGACCAACATCTGTGGCATAAGGTTCAGAACAATTAGAATCTTGGCTTCTTCCGGGGCCACCTGGAAATCATCTAGATACCATTTTTCTGACAGAACCGTTTCCCTGATGTTCTCAATTATTCCTTTCCAAACTCCTCTGCTTGGGGTTCGTATGTTCTTAAAAATTATCTAATTCTGCTCCTTCCAGATACCCCATATCAATATCCCCGTGCTTACTATCCATGCTCCGTTAATCACTACGTTCTTGAATATCCATGTTCTCCAGTTTTATAAGGTTGTCAGGATTTTGGTGTTGTTTCCGTCAATGCGTCTGAATAGATTTTCCAAATGTTTCCAAAGGGAATCCACATAGGATAATACATTCAAAAAGTGTTATCCATCCTCCTCTACCTCCTTACACATGCTACATATGTTGGGTCCATAGAATCCCTGCTTCTTCAGCTGATCCCATGTCAGAATTCACCATCGACAAACAAGCCAGAGGAAATATGTTACTTGGGCCATTGTTGGTAAGACCTGATTTTATGCCATAAAGGGTTTCCTTAGGGAAGCAGTTCCTCCATGGAAATTTTGTAGGCCTCCTTGATCGTGAACATACCTCTTGGGGTGTACCCCCATCTTAATATATCCCTACCTTTTGAGGCTATGATTTTTCTGGATTGTAGTTCCTCTTCCAACATCCTCCATTGTTATGTTTCTGGAGGGTCATGCCAATCTTCTTTGGTTTTCCAGGTTCTCGATTCGTCCATACCTTCCTTTCTCCAATAATGACTCATCATTGTGTTTTTCCTACTGCTTGAGTATAGGAAAACCTCTCCTAGGTCTTCTCAATTGGACAACTTTTCTCTTTTTTGCCATGATTCTTGCCAGAAAAGAGCCTTGTTTCCATCTCTTAACTCCCAAAATATACGCTTCTTGACCAAATATTTGTTGATCGAGGCCAACTTCCATATGGATTAACCCTTTGGAAAGATGGGGGTACTTAGAATTCCTTCTGGCATTTGAGGCATCCTGTATTTACGATTCCATATATTCTTCCATATGTCTTTCGCTAGGGAAAATTTTAAGGGTGGAAGTTTATCTTAAAATTTAGAAACTTTGGTGAATCTTACTAGTCCCCAATATGTAAATTGTAATTTTTTGAAGATATTTTTGTAAAAATATTTAGGTTTCTAATTATTTTATATTAGTATATATAAAATGTTGGCGATTTTTAGGGTAAAATAATTTTATACAATAAAATTTGGGCAAATCTATTTTCAAAAAAATGGAAATTAGCGAATCTTTTATTTTGGAAAAGGCATGGAAAATTAGCCCACCTGCGAATATTAGCCCCTAAAATTTTCCCTGGTCTTTCCCGCCCTACATCCATCTCCACAAGATGTTGGCCCCCAGTACTTGGTTTAGGATCTTGGGTTCCTTGAGCCCAAGCCCCCTACCATTTTGGTGTTTTTCACTTTGTCCCAAGAGACCGAGGCCCATTTCTTAGTCTCTTGAGCCCCTCTCCACGAGAATTTCTTTAACATGTCCACCATGGCCGAACATGCTATCTTGGCTGTTGCCTGGCTATATAGCTAATAAATAGGCATGGATTGGAGGAATTCTTTGAGAAGAAAAACCCTTCCTACAATGTTCAAGTCCCTGAAAGACCAATAGTGGATTATGTTCTAGATTCTATCAATGAGGTATTTCCAGCAGGACATATGCAAGGAATTAAGGACTAGGGGGGCTCCTAAGTATTTTTCCGGCAAGGAACCAATTTGGAAACCTAGGGTTCTAGCCAGAAAGGATTAGGTAGCCATAGGGGTATTGAAGAAGTATATAATGGATTTGTCTGCATCGATCACAGTTCCTGAAGCTTTCATGAATTCATTGAGGATTATCTTAATAGCCTTTGCCTCCTTGAGGGTGACTTGATAGAAAACCATGATATCATCAAAAAACTTTTGGTGGGTAAGAGTGAGGTCTTCCCCCAAGAGATTGAGGCTTTTCATGGAACCACAGCTCACTGCATGTTTTGTTGGAAATGTTGTCATTGATGGCAAAGGAGAAGCACCTGAAACAGCAACAAGGAAAAGAGAAAAGAAAAGTAGCAGAGAGACAACAGAGAAAGCATCAGACAAGGAAAAGAGGTAGCCTAGGCAGCAGATGAAAAAAGAGGATTTGTTTCAGTATTATATGGATAGTATTCTATGTGAAAGAGGTGTGGTGCAATTATTCTGTGCATTGAGGATTTATTACAGATGTGAGTCTATCAAGGTTCATAAACAATTGTGAATAAACTATGTGGCAAGGGTTTTATGGTGTTCTGCAGATAATTGAAGAAAATCCATAAATTGTTGAGACATGGTTGAAATTGTATGTTTAACTCTGTACATGGGTTTAGAAATCTGTTTTTACATATGGTTGGTTAAATTAGTGTGGAGTATGGTGTGTGAGGTTATATATACTGAGGAAACTACAGTCATAATACAGTGGGTGTTACACCATTTTTTGGTCATCTAACCTATTATCATTAGATGGACCTAAGTACACCATGTAAGACCAATTTTACCCTAAGTAAAATTGCTTTCACTATGTAAAATAACTTAATAAAACACATTTATTAGGTTGTTTATGGTCTAAACAGGAAACCCCAAAGGGAAATATTAAACAAATCTATATTTGTTTTATTTTCCTCATGGAATAATTAATTAAACAATAATTTAATTATTATTCTTGGTCATATTTAACCCAAAACAAGGAAATTAATTAGATAAATCCTTATTTATCTTATTATTTTCTAGGAATAATTATTTAAATCTTATTTAAATAATATTCCTTGTTAAATATGACTAAATCATTTATAAATTATAAAATAAATTATTATTTATTTAATTATCATTCAACCACTTCTTTAAAATAATAAATAAATCATTTATTTATTTATTTATTTATTATTTACAAATAAAGGGATTTGACCCAATTCAAATGCCTTTTCCCTCCAACAAATATAATAAAATATTCCATAAAAGGTGGATCTAGATTTGGTTAATATTATTTTAATCATGCACCAAGATCTAGAATGACCCAATATTTTGTTATAAATAGGAAGGTTTTTCCTACTATTCATCACCTTTTGTTGCCTATTAGATCACTCTGGATCTATACTCTTGGTCTAACTTTGAGCCATTATCATTGTCACATTCTCCATTATTTACTTTAAGAGCTCCCTTTGAGTTCTATGTTTGTCTGGGTTTTCTACACCAACAAGAGAGAAAAATTCTAGATCTGAAGTGTTGAGGACTTTCAAGAACCCATCCCATTGAGGATAATTGGAAACACCTTTCTTGTTTTCCTCCCAGGTGCCCTTAATATAAAATTCTTTCAAAAATATTGTTCTTGTCTTTTCTATTGGATGTATGGAGAAAAACCTTATTTTTACTGCTTAATGTCTCTGTATGCATAGATCTGGATTTTTGCAGCGTTTGTCTTGATCAACTAACTGCAGATCTGAAGATATTGGCAGCCATATTTGATGTTAGGGCTATAAGTTATGCGTAGCTAAAGTGGTCTTTTTTCGTACACTTCGGCAAAAGATTCATACTAACAGTGGGAGTTTCTAGTTAAACCCGTGAAGGGAATTGTGAAATTGAGTGATGGCACAATAATATTGTATTGGCAAGGGCCGTGAGGGTTGGATATGGCCCAATTGAAATCTCGAATAGCAGGCATCATGGAATTAGATCGACGGAGCAGTATACTGGTAAAGTATTGAATAATAGAAGGAAGGCGGAGTAAACAAAAGAAATAATGGAACCGTGAGCAGGAGGAGACGGAACCCTGAACAAATAGCAAAGGTATATTTCGAAAATGGTTTATAGTTTTCGGAAAATTTTTAAATGGTAAGCGGATTTGTGAAAAATAATGCGATATAAGTTTTTGTCTAACACGTGGCAAAAAGTGGTAATATAAAACCACTTTCATCGCATTTTATTTGGGAGTTAACATACAGACGTTGAAAAAATGTGATATTGATCATAGTCGTTCGATCTGGATCAGGGGAGATCCAAGGGGAATCGCGTTTCAATTTGCGGGGTCAATAGTGCAAAGGTGAACGATAAGTGGTGGACCCCGAAGCCAATTACATATGCTAACGAGCTCAGGTTTAAACATTTGCGGACCTGATAGTTTATAAAATGTGGCTGAGTTTTTTGAGTTCCAGGGGTCATGGATTAGTGTGTGGGACCCAGTATATGTTATAGAGTATTAGTCGAAGTTTTTATTTGACATTAACGCCAAATCGAAGTATCGGTTAAATTTCATAAGATGGGTTGTGGACCATAGAGTGTATGGTCGTAAGTCATATAAGCTGGAGTATTACACTGATAATTGGGGCTTTGAGTCAATGTCGAGATTTAATTGTGGTCCCGTTATGTATTAAAAGAATCCATTTAAATTGGTGAAAGGTGAAAGATAAGATGTGGGCCCGGATCGACAATTGTTGGCAATTGAGTTTTAATCAAAGTCAGAATTATGTATGAGTGAATATTCATAATGTGTTGGGGACTAATAAAGGAGTGAAGGCTCCATATGATATGTGTTGATTAATGTATATTGGTTATAAATGGTGGGACCTTACCATTGGACAGTAAAGACGGGTTTCAAATCCAAACTGGCGGTATTCGCATATCAAATAGAGAGTCTATGGTATTTACAAGTTTTCGCATATTGTCAAAGTTTCCAACGTTAAAGGTATGAAACCGACATTCAATAAAATGATATTTTATCAAAGGTTGAGCCCAAATTAATTCCAAATATTTAAATAGAATGGAAAGATGAGTTTATTACACCGTGGGACCATATTAATCATTTGAAATTTGGGTTTTATTAAAGTCCGAAATGAAGTTGAGGTCGTGAATAATCCTATGGTTTACTGGCATATATGACTTAGAATTAAGGTTGATTATTATAACCATTGAGTTTAAATTATGAAGATTTTAACTATGGGTACGATGCCGAGAGTTGATTAATCCAAAGGTTCTGTAGTAAAACTATTCAAGATGTGAATTCATTTGGAAATGAATTAAAGGAGGAGACCTTGGGTTAAGTGAGTTTCTGCGTATGGTTTCAAAATCCTATATTTAATGTAAGGAGCCCTTGATAGACATTGCATCGTCTTAACCATTGATTCAAAAGGCAGCTTCCGCATTTATTGAATTAAATTGCCAGTCCAGAAAATAGAGTATTGAAATTGCCCAGATCGACAGTTGTATTGAGTACAATTTTGTTGTATGCATTTTATATGCATACAGAGAGAGAAAATGTGGGTCTGACAGAGGTAAATAGAGGTATGCATAACAGGTACATGACAGAAACTGAAAAAGACACAGGACATTTTACAGGCATGAAAATGCAGGAGAATATGCAGAACAGTTACACTACAGCAACAAAAAAGACAAACTCACAGAGAGCCAAAAATTGAATGGATTGAACTGAAATTATTATTGTAACTGAAAATATAAATGTTTTAATTGTTTTTATATTGTTTATGATGCATTGGCAAGTCTCCGGTAGGAAAACAAAACTCCACTGTAATATTGAAATTTGTACATATTGTTATATTTTTTTCTGAATGAGTTGGACAAAGGAATGAGAAGGCAAAAGTCAAAGATTCATGGTTGTTCACTTTGAATTCCCAGTGGAATACAAACAGTCATGTGATGAACTCTATAAATGATATCACAATGATATGCATAGAGAGGTTAGAGAATGCAGAAATGAAGTAGTGAAGAAAGAGGCGATGAAGGGGTGAAAATACAAAAGATGATCAGAACAGATATGAGGTTAGTGCCACTAGTAGGTTGGGGGATGGCATGGAAGGCTGATATCATTGAAATCGACGAGTGTTTTTTTTTAAAGTGAAGATTTAGACTTCCTATCAAGTTGTGGCCAGTAGATGTGATTAATGAGCATTTGAGGCAAAGGAGAACCTCTTTGTGGGTTAATAACTACTTGAAAGGAAAATAGAAGGAAAGTTAGTACTTCTATCAAGTTTAAAGCAGAGAATGGGTTAATTTTGGCCTGAGTTGGAGCCTCACATGGGTTGATTACTTTGCAAGAAAATTGATAGGGTTGGGCTTTATTGCTGAGTTGTAGCTTACTGAAATTGAGTGGAGTCTCCTATGGGTTGGTACTGAGAGAAGAGATTGATGGGAGTTGGAGCTTCCTTGCAGAGTTGAGCTTGCAAGGTGGTAAAGACACTCTGTAGGTTGGAGCCTACAGAAAATCAGTGGTGAGAGGGAGTTGGAGCTTGCCTTTGCATCACAACAATAATAAGATGTGGTTTTCTCCCTTTATGGGTTTACACTTATATCTGGTGTCTCTATGCATGATGTTTATGTGTTGATATGGTTTATCTAATATGCTTAGTACTTACGACTCTCATATTAAGTTTGCTGTTACATTATCTTAATACTTGCTGCTCACATTCTAAGATTACTCACATATTAATTTTAACATGAAATGAAGGTGTAAATAAGTTTTAATGGAAAAGTTTTAAAAGTCCATGAATGTGTTAAACTGATTCACCCCCCCTCTCAGTTTAACTAAGGGTTCAAAAATTGTTATCAGAGCTGTTTCCTTTTGTGTAAGCTTAATAGCTTGAAGGAGATTTGGTTGAGTCATGGACTATCAAAATGTACCTGTGCTAAATACAACAAACTTCCCTGAATGCAGATATAAGGTTAAAACATAATTATTGGCTTATGAACCTGAGGTATGGAAACTTGTATGTGTTGGTTACTGCACAAACTCTCCCTCTTTTCAAGAACAACAGCAGAATTCCAAGGCAAAGTGTGTGATATATAACAATCTTCATAATAAGGATCTTGATTTAATAATGGATCTAGACTCTGCAAAAGAAATCTGGGATAGATTGCATTTCATGCATGGAGTAGACACTAAGGACTGCATTGTTAAGAAGGAGAAGAGAATTAAGAAGAAGAAAAATTCATGTCAACAGGAAAATGTTCAATCAAATGAGGTACCTGCTAGTGTGAATGGAAGTAAGAACCATGAAGAAATTGCAGCTGAGGAAAAAGCCAAACTTGACATAGCCTTGACTGAAATAGAAATATTGAAGAATAAAAATAAAGAGCTGAAGACATTGGTGCAAATATGTGATGAGAAAGAATATGAAGATAAGAAAGAGATTTTTGGCCTGAAGACACAACTTGAAGAAGCAAGGAAAGTAGAAGACACTCTGCTGCAACAAATGAGAGAGAAAAGTATGGAATGTGAGAAATTGGAAGAAGAAGTAGTGAGCCTGAGAAAGAAATTAGAAAAGGCCCAAAGAGAATTATTAATGAATACTCCTCAAATGAAAAACTTTGGACAATTGGACCAGATTCTAAAGGCTCGAAGGTCACCTCTTATAAAGGCTGGGATAGGATAGGATATGAAGGAGAAACCAGTAAGTCCAAGGTTGAAGATAACAGGAATGTCATTTTTGTAAAAGTTGTAAAGGACAGTGAAGCAGCTCAGAAGATTCCTACAGAAGTAGAAGCCAGCAAGAGCATGAATTGTAGAGAAGCAAACAGAAACAAGCAGCTACATGAAAGGACAGAGAATGAGAGGATGAAACAATCAGCTACTAAAGGCTCATACGCTCCTGAGGATGAATTGAATAAATTTGGAAGATGTCAAAGAAGGTTCTTTCCTCCTATGGGAAGTATCACTTGTTTTTCCTGCCACAAACCTGGACATATTGCAGCATATTGTAAGACAAAGAAAATCTAGTCCAACTAGCAAAGGATGCAGAAAATGAGAAGAACCCCTCAAGCAAGAAAATGGAAAATACAATCTTTCCCCAGGTACACAAATCATTTCCATGGCTACTGTTATGCATGCAATAATTTTTGACATAAACTTGTTGATTGTAAATTGTATTAAAAAAGGGGAATAAAATATTATACATCAGCTCAAACATACCTTGGAAAAGTAAGATGTTGTGTATGCCTCAAGCTTGGTCTCAAAGCAAAGGACTGTAATATTCCATATACATTAAAGAAATCTAGACAGATGATGTAATAAAAGAAAATCAAACAAAACTATGAATCTAAAAGAAGTGAAGACATTATGAAGAACCCCAATAAAGTATGGAAGGAAAAGAGAAACGGGGAGCCTATTATCTCAATAACATAATGAATCCATCATAGTCTCAGGGGAGCTTCTCTAGGAAGAAAAGCTAATATCCAACCAAGTGATAGATATGAGCAACATCCCAGGGGGAGAGCAGTTCATAGATAGTCCCCACAAAAGTAGTCTAAGAAGAGCTCCATGAAAGGAGATCAGCTATGAGAACAGGAATGGAAAGGAAATTCCTCTAACAGAGAACTAAAGAGGAAGATGAATACCTGAAGCATTCAATAGCTGACAGATTGATGGGAGAAGAGAAGGAGCAAGCAACCATGAAAAGGGAGCATCATACTGCTAGAATTTACAATGAACCACATTCAGAAGGATGAGTAAGAGAAGTGCCTATCATCATTATATCATTACATCTTTCATCTATGAAAAGTTCCCTTGGAGGAATTTAGTCAAGTGAGTGATAAAACTCTGAGTGATCAGCCCATGAAGATTCATAGTATAGAAATTGAAGATGTCTTCCTGAAGATCATTATGTCAGAACAGTTGAATTGTATATAAAGCAGCAATGACTCTGGAGCAGTCATAGAAAAGGAAATGTAATGAAATTCTTTTAAACCATAATTATAGGCTAAGCAAAAGGTCAATGATGCCAAGATCAGATTTTGTATATTAATGATTGTTGTTGAGAACAGTGGAGAGCTCAATAATAGAAACTATGAAGATTGTCCTAACCATGGGTTCATGTGTGAGATGAAGTGAAAGTAGTATCAATGGGTATTTGGTACAAGCAGCATGCCTATCAGTAGAATATCAAGTGTTATCAGTGGAGCAGTGGAATGGTACAGGTCCTTGGGATCAAAGGATTATGGCAAGAGTACATCAAGTACAGATATCTTCAAGGCCTCTTTTCTTAAGATCATTCATAAAACTGTGAGAAGTCTGGTTGCTGAGATTTCAATTAAACAACTGGAAGATGTTTTGCTAAAGTTCATCATGATAGAACAGTTAAGTATTGGAAGTATGAAGGACTAGCTGTTAACCTTACAGTTGAAGCTCAAAAGTCTGTTATTGATTCATTACAAGCATACTTCAGCAGAAAAGAATTACTGGTATTTCATCATTTAAAGAGAGAGTGATCATTGACATACATACCCCCTTATGTCATAAATAAATTGCATGGTTGATAAGTGAGATTGACCAATACATTGAATGTATCTAGCCTCAATGGTTTGTGTTGAAAGTACATTGTGCAAGCATTAAATTCATTTGATATGTTAGATTAAATTTTGGTTGATTCATTGTTCACATCAACAACAAGGGCCTTTCAACTATTATGTGTAATATCCCTGTCAGCATCCTAGCTCATATCAGCACCAACAGGCAGGAAAGGTGAACCACAGCTACAAAAGATATATTGGCATCATCATCATAATTGAAGAGGTGTTGTACTGCAGATGTGTATTGCAGAAGAAGACATATTCCAACTACAACTTCCTCAACAGATATGGATTTCTGATGAAGATCATACTAGAGAGAAGTATATTTGAAGCATTCTCAGTATTTTATTTTTGGTCCAAGAATGCATCTCAGATTATATAAGTCTAATTATATAGAATTTTTCAATCATCACCTACACTCTATACAACTGAAAGGAGTTTGTGCTTTGGGATTGTATCAACTTACAGTGTATATTCAAGTTGAATAATCCTCAAAAGTGTTCTCTCAACAACTCTTGTACACCAGTTTGGAGCAGCAAGGTACAAAGTCAAAAGAAGAAGGGCCTAAACACAACTCAGAGAGAGGAAATGCAGAGATATATTCTACAATGGGAGATTTTCAACCCTTTTCCATTGACGTTAAAGGGGGAGGAAAAGCAAGAAAAAGAAGCTAGGCAGAAGATGACTTGGAGGAAGCATTGGATTATTGGTGGATGTGTTGCCATCAATGCCAAAGGGGGAGACTGTTGGAAATGTTGTCATTGATGGCAAATGAGATGGCAAAGGAGGAGAACCTAAAACAACAACAAGGCAAAGAGAAAAGCAAAGTAGCAGAGAGACAGCAGAGAAAGCATCAGACAAGGAAAAGAGGCAGCCTAGGCAGCAGATGAAAAAAAAGGATTTGTTTCAATATTATATGGATAGTATTCTATGTGAAAGAGGTGTGGTGCAATTATTCTATGCGTTGAGGATTTATTATAGATGTGAGTCTATCAGGGTTCATAAACAGTTGTGAATAAACTCTATGGCAAGGGTTTTATGGTGTTCTGCAGATAATTGAAGAAAATCCATAAATTGTTGAGACAGGGTTGAAATTGTATGTTTAAATCTGTACATGGGTTTAGAAATGTGTTTTTACATATGGTTGGTTAAATTAGTGTGGAGTATGGTGTGTGAGGTTATATATACTGAGGAAACTACATTCATAATACAATGGGAGTTTCTGGTTGAACCCACGAAGGGAATTGTGAAATCGGGTAATGGCACAGTAATATTGTATTGGCAAGGGCCGTGAGGGTTGGAGATGGCCCAATTGAAATCTTTAATAGAAAGCATCATGGAATTAGATCGACGAAGTAGTATACTGGTAAGGTATTGAATAATAGAAGGAAGGTGGAGTAAACAAAAGAAAGAACGGAACCGTGAGCAGGAGGAGACGGAACCCTGAACAAACAGAAAAGGCGGATTTCGAAACCGGTTTATGGTTTTCGGAAAATTTTTAAATGGTAAGCGGATTTGTGAAAAATAATGCAATATAAGTTTATGTCTGACACGTGGCAAAAAGTGGTAATATAAAACCACTTTCATCGTGTTTTATTTGGGAGTTAACGTCCAGACGTTGAAAAAACACGATATTGATCATAGTCGTTCGATCTGGATCGGGGGAGATCCAAGGGCAATCGCGTTTCAAGTTGCGGGGTCAATAATGCAAAGGTGAACAATAAGTGGTGGACCCCGAAGCTAATTACATATGCTAACGAGCTCGGGTTTAAACATTTGCGGACCCGATAGGTTATAAAATGTGGCTGAGTTTTTTGAGTTTCGGAGGTCATGGATTAGTGTGTGGGACCCGGTATATGTTATAGAGTATTGGTCGAAGTTTTTATTTGACATTAATGCCAAATCGAAGTATCGGTTAAATTTCATAAGATGGGTTGTGGACCATAGAGTGTATGGAAGTAATTCATATAAGCTGGAGTATTACACTGATAATTGGGGCTTTGAGTCAATGTCGGTATTTAATTGTGGTCCCATTATGTATTAAAAGAATCCATTTAAATTGGTGAAAGGTGAAAGCTAAGATGTGGGCCCGAATCGACAATTATTAGCAATTGAGTTTCAATCAAAGTCAGAATTATGTATGAGGGAATATTCATAATGTGTTGGGGACTAATAAAGGAGTGAAGGCTCCATATGATATGTGTTGATTAATGTATATTGGTTATAAATGGTGGGACCTTACCATTGGACAATAAAGACAGGTTTCAAATACAAACTGGCGGTATTCGCATATCAAATAGACAGTCTATGGTATTTACAAGCTTTCGCATATTGTCAAAGTTGCCAACGTTAAAGGTATGAAAACGACATTCAATAAAACGATATTTTATCAAAGGTTGAGCCCAAATTAATTCTGAATATTTAAATAGAATGGAAAGATGAGTTTATTAACCCTGTGGGACCATATTAATCATTTGAAATTTGGGTTTTATTAAAGTCCGAAATGAAGTTGAGGCTGTGAACAATCTTATGGTTTACTGGCATATATGAATTAGAATTAAGGTTGATTATTATAACCATTGAGTTTAAATTATGAAGATTTTAACTATGGGTACGATGCCGAGAGTTGATTAATCCAAAGGTTCTGTAGTAAAACTATTCAAGACGTGAATTCATTTGGAAATGAATTAAAGGAGGAGACCTTGGGTTAAGCGAGTTTCTGCATATGGTTTCAAAATCCTATATTTAATGTAAGGAGTGCTTGATAGGCATTGCATGGTCTTAACCATTGATTCAAAAGGCAGCTTCCGCATTTATTGAATTAAATTGCCAGTCCAGAAAATAGAGTATTGAAATTGCCCAGATCGACAGTTGTATTGAGTACAAATTTGTTGTATGCATTTTATATGCATAGAGAGAGAGAAAATGTGGGTATGACAGAGGTAAATAGAGGTATGAAGAACATGTACATGACAGAAACTGAAAAAGACACAGGACATTTTACAGGCATGAAAATGCAGGAGAATATGTAGAACAGTTACACTACAGCAGCAGAAAAGACAAACTCACAGAGAGCCAAAAACTGAATGGATTGAACTGAAATTATTATTGTAACTAAAAATGTAAATGTTTTAATTGTTTTTATATTATTTGTGATGCATTGGCAAGTCTCCGGTAGGAAAACAAAACTCCACTGTAATATTGAAATTTGTACATATCGTTATATTTTTTCTGAATGAGTTGGACAAAGGAATGAGAAGGCAGAAGTCAAAGAGTCATGGCTGTTCACTTTGAATTCCCAGTGGAATACAAACAGTCATGTGATGAACTCTATAAATGATATCACATTGATATGCATAGAGAGGTTAGAGAATGCAGAAATGAACTTGATGGCTTGAAGAAGAAAAGTGATAGAATAAACGAGATAATCTGACGAATATAAATTGCAATTACGTGATGGAAGGTAGTGCGAGCGAGCTGATATCAGGTAAATCAACATGTATTTTTGAAAGAGTGAGAAGTTAGAGCTTCTATCAAGTTGTAACCATGATAGATGTGGAGTTATAGTATTGCGGTAGTGGAAACCTCCCTATATAGGTTGACACCACCAGAAGGAAAATAAAGAAGTTAGGCCATATCAGGGTGTAGCTTGATAGAAGTCCCGTTGGTAACTAGTAGGTTGGAGCACTCTGTAGGTTGGTGCCTTGAGAAAATTGATGAAGGTTAGACTTCCTTTTAAGTTGTGTAGCTTGTAGGATCCAAGTTAGTCTGTGGGTTGGTGCTATGAAAAATTGATGGAAGTTAGACTTCATACAATTGTATCTTCGCAATTAGTGAAACCTCTGTGGGTTGAAACCTCTGTCGGTGGTGAAGGTTAGACTTGCCTTTGCATCACAACACTAATAAGATGTGGTTTTCTCCCTTTATGGGTTTCCACTTATATCTGGTGTCTCTGTGCATGATGTTTATGTGTTGATATGGTTTATCTAATCTGCTTAATACTTGTTGCTCTCATATTAAGTCTGTTGTTACATTATCTTAATACTCGCTGCTCACATTCTAAGATTACTCACATATTAAGTTGAACATGAAATGAAGGTGTAAATAAGTTTTAATGGAAATTTTTTAAAGTTCCATGAATGTGTTAAACTGATTCACCCCCCCTCTCAGTTTAACTAAGGGTTCAACATGTTTTATGTAGCATCCCAGAACTTCCTCAACCAGGATAAAAATAAAAGGGGACAAAGGGTCCCCTTGCATGAGGCCTCTGGACAGGTTGAAGGTATGGGAAGGGGAGCCATTCAAGAGGATGGAGAAAACATGGGTGGATATAAGGGAGAAAACCCAATCAATCCATCTAGGGTCAAATCCATAAGCATGAATCACGCTGGTAAGCTTTAGATAGGTGAATCTTGATGAGCATTCCTTTAGATTTCAGGATTTTGAGGGAATCAATAACTTCTTGAGAGGCTACAATACCATCCATGATCTGTCTTCCCTGAACGAAGCTTATTTGTTCGGGAGATATGAGGGATGATAGGAGAGGCTTAAGCCTATTGACCATGACCATGGAGATGATTTTATACAGAACATTACACAAAGAAATCGGTTAGAAACCTTGCACCTCCTCCGACTGCAAAGTTTTAGGAATTAAAGCAAGGAAATTTGAATTGAGACAATGGTTTACTTGTTGGGTGCATCTAAACTCCTCCACGATCTCCCATATGTCGTGCCCAAGGAAGTGCCAAGTTTCCTGGAAGAACTTTGTCATAAATCCGTCTGGGCCAGGTGCCTTATTTTTGGGCATTCCTTTAATAGCCTCCTCCACTTCATCCATGGAGATGGCACTTAGTAGAACTATGTTTTTCTCTCTACTGATCATGTAAGGAATATGATGAGTAATGTGTTGAATTTCCTCCTCTCTATTTTGGTCAAGTTCCGTGAACAGAGACTAAAAGTGTTCTACCAACAAATTATCCATTTATTCATGTTCTGTCTTCTTGTTGCCTTAGTATTTTAGGGAGAAGATATTTTTTTGTTGGCGGTGTTGGATCATGGACTTATGGAAATATTTAATGTTGTGCTCTCCTTCTCTTAGCCATTGAACTCTTGATTTTTTTTTTCCATAGGAGTTCTTCTTGTTGTCGTTTTTCCTCCAATTGGTTCAAATTTCTTCCTTCTTCAACTCTCAAGGGGCCGGTTCTTCCTTTCATAATTATTCTTTGTTGGATTTCTTCCATTCTTTCTTGCAGGAGTCGATGGTCATTCACGATGTTCCCAAATTATGTTTTGTTCCATATTTTGATTCTCCTCTTTAGCTCCTTGACCATGAGTTCAAACATATGCATTTTGTTCTGGCCCTGCACCCTTATCTCCCCCCACCAGCCTTCCAATTTACCAAAAAAACTGGGGTCGTGAAGCCAGAATACCTCAAAACTAAATGAATTGTTCTTGGGGGAAATTTTTAGATCCATTTCAATATTGATCGGCCAATGATCTGACCCTGAGCATGGTCTTATAGCGTCTTCCAAGAAAATACTATGCTAATGATGTCTTCTCAAACTAGGAAACGATCCAGCCTTGATGCGATCTGGTTCTCACCCCCTCACCAGTTGTTCCATGTAAAGATGCCATTTATGGTAGGAATGTCTACTAATTTCATATCAGATATTAAATTCCTGAAGTCCTCCATATCTTGATACAATATTCTCGCCCCTCCTTTTTTCTCTTCTAGTGAGGTGATGAGGTTGAAATCTCCTCCCACAATCCAAAGGCTATCCTGGTTTATCTCCCTGAAAGTCCTCAGTTTCTGCAGGAATGTTGCTTTCTCTCTCGGAACATGTGGCCCATATACTGTCGGTATCATTACTCATTCCCTTGTTCTTATGAGGCGAAAGCATCTTGAGAGGATACATGGGAGGCTTACCGAATTGTCGAACATAACCTCATTCAGGTTCCATAGAATGGCCAAACCCCCCACACTCCCCCTGGAATCTTTAGCTATTACCTCAAACCCTAAGTGTGTCTTCTATGTGATCTCTTTTAACTTATCCTCCAAGATTTTTGTTTCTTGTAGGCATAATATGCTAGGTTTATCTCTCTTCAACCTATCTTTCAAATATCTCTTCTTTCCTTTATTGTTAAGGCCTATGATATTCCGGGAGAGCACAATCATTGAGAAAGTTTATTCAAGTGGTGTAATACCACTGATAATGGTATTAGACTTCCCGAGTTAACCAACATCTCCCCTACCAATTGAATTGATTCATGTAGGTTCTTCCTCCCTCTTTTTTCCCACCTTTTCTCTGACTGCTCCGATCCTGGGTGGTTCGTCGGAGATCCCAAAGAGGTGATGGATTCTACTTTCTTTAGAGCTTCTTGAGCTTGATATATATGAAATGTGTCTCTATATAATCGTTTTTGGTCTTCTAGGATGAATCTTTCATCCAGATTCCTCCATTCCTGCAATAATTTTTTAATACTTGCTCCTCATTGCTTAGTTCTTCTCGGATTTTGTCGATTTCCATGGATTGCTCGCACCCCATTTCTGCCCCTTCTTGTCCCACCAGTTCCTCTTGATCGTTACTATTTTGAATTGGGTTTGTTCTGGGTATCTTTTTTTTTTTTCTAGTATGTATCCTTCCTCTTGGTCTTCGAGCTTTCCCCTTCTTATTGAAGCCCTTCAAATCGATTGTGGTTTACTTGGTTTTTTTAGGTCTGCTTATTTTGATTAGCCATTGAGGGTTTTGACGTCTTCCTTCGGTAGGAAACCTCATAGAACCCTTCGTCCCCTACTGCTTGCTCTGTAGTAGTTTTTTGCTCCATTTTATCTTGCATTTTTGTCTAGTTCAAGGGTAATTCCTTTACGATATGACCATATTCATGGCACCTACGACATCTAAATGGAATGTGTTCATAATCTATTGGTTATTGCCATACTTTGAGATAATATTCTAGCTTTATCGAGTCTGACAGCGGTTGTGTGATGTTCATGTACACACAGATTCTGGCACAAGATGTGTATCTTCCTCTTCTTGTCGCTTCCAAAAATTTCACAAATCTCCCTATTGAGTTTCCAATCCCTTCCAAAATCTCTGGATCCCAAAAATCCATTAGCAGACCAAAGAGTCTTACCCAGACCGGTGCTTCCATAAACTGTTCCAGGTCTGGGTTGTAGCATTCCTCCAAGAATCTCATGTATAGCCCAACATTATAGTAAAAGTACAACCCTCCTTCAAAGATTTGCTCTTTGTCTTCCAAGTTAGCAAAAATGATCGTAAAAAAACGTTTTGCTCCTAGATTTAGGTCTATGTGCCCTTTTGGCTGCCATTTTAACTAGATCCATTTGAGGAGGTCTTTTTATGTTGGCCAAATGCCCACAAATTTAAAGATCAATGTGTAATCTTTCATGTATTTCATGCAACTTTCCAACTTATTTTCCAGAATGAAGAATCTGGGTTTTTTCGTGGAGCGTGGTAGGCATTTCCCTCTAAATCGGTTCTGCCATTGCGCCCCCGGGACCAGTTCCCCTCTTGCACTTGCTGATAGTGAATCTATGAGAGAGGTAGCTTGCTTCCCACATGTTTCCCCTCTCGAGACATTCATGCATGTCATTAGCTTAGTATGATCATGGTGCAAACCACAGCTACTGTCCAGAATCGTTTTCGTACTCAGAGGTCTGGCGCAAACCATAGATCTACCATAACCCCAACTCCCAAGCGCTCCTGGCTTGAAAACTAAGCCTCCCAATTTCTATTCCATTATTGATTGTTAATAACTATTATAGTAATGGCTCATGATATTATAACAAAGTCTATTTACAAATTAAGAATATCCACAATAAAGTAGGGATAAATATATTTAATTAATTTTGAATATTTAAATTGAAATTAAGTTTGTTATTTATTTATTTTTAATGTTTTTGAAAAAGAATAATAATAATGATGATGATTTAATTTTAATATTATGGCTAAATTAGATATTAAATTGATATATGTTATTTTTCCATTTAAAGTTTATATATATATTTTAATCCTCTTTGAATTTGAACCTATAACATTTTACCAAAGAAACACATACTCTTAACTGTTGTTATATATATATATATATATATATATATATATATATATATATATATATATATATATTAAATTTCTCTCCTTTATATTTATACTTTGTTAATATGAAATTGAGATTTATAATTTCTCCATTCCACATACAAAACAAATATATGTAAAATAAAAAATTCAATAATGTGAAAAATTTCCAAACTATAAATGCACATCATATACTTAGTAGGTACTCCTTCAAATCAAGAGTGAGGAGCCTTTACTTATTGTTTCAAATTAAAAATGGGGAAAATGTTTACTCACTCATTATTAAAGAAAAGTAAAGCATAATAAAAAAATTATTAACAATGTTAACATTCAAGTGATGGAAAAATTATCGCATCAATTAACTAACTCACTTTCATTTAAACTAGATATTTGCATTTAACAAAATATATTATAATTTTATTTTTCGTAAGTCGAAGTTTTTTCATTACTCAAAAAACATATACAAAGATGTAAAAATGTATGTGGTCTCACCTCGGCCAAGTTTGTTGACCAATTTTATTACCATGCTACATACAAAAAGAAAAATTCCTATGGAAATATCCACGGCCTTATAGGCCTTACATACTAGGAAAAAAAAAAAAAAAAAACTAGAAAGACATCAGTAACCATAATCAGTCATCAAAAGTGATTGAAGCAGGATTATCTGACCTCGTTCTTGGAGGAGGAGGAGAATGGTACATGCGGTTGACATTTTGATAAAAGTGAGAAAGCCAAGCTTCCAACTTTTCGATATTATTAGTCGAAATATTTTGCGCACGCCAGAAACCACAATTCTTTCATGAACATGGCATTGAAAATAAAGGATTTTCTCCAGCATGACCATAATTGCTTCGTGTTCCTCCCTCTAGACCGTATCATGATATTTTAGCATGTTTGTCGCATAATGGACCATCTCCTAGAGTGTCGTAGTTCTCCCAGCACGCCTAGTGGATGGGCGTCCAACTAACCCCACACCACCCGGATTGTTGCTCTGCCCCTGTGTGCTCAAGACTTGGCCATGACCCATTCCACTACGCCCGCTACCTGCTCCACGGCCGCTATAAGCCAAGATCCTGCTACCCCTACTAGCCATAGGACCGACTGAAGACACCCACCACATGCTCCACGACCCCCGCAGCCAAATTCGCACACAATTCCAACACCCTCATTGCTGCTATCACCATCTGTTCTCACACCACCACCCCGGACTCCATCTGGCACAATTGAGCCCTCCCTAAGAGGGCACGCTTCTGCCTTCTCTTGAATAGGAGCACACAAGGAATGAAAGCTTGGCTCCATGCTAGTGATTGTGTCGAAACCCAAACACTCGAGGCTAACCCAAATCCACACTAAGGACCACCTAATCAAACCCAACACCACACACCCAAAAACAATGCACACTACCAATTGGCCACCCTCCACCAGAAATCCAACATTCCACACAAAAAATAGAGAAGGCAATGTAATCCAGTGCCACTGGTCACCTCGACCCAAAATCACCACGAAACAATCACAAATCCATGCTAGAACTTGCAGAAAACCCCTCTCCTAGAAAATCCACAAGGAAACCTCCCAACTGCACACAAGAAGAACTAGAATTTCAGACTCCTAGAAACTCGGTCGATGCCAAAGCCACTGGGCTTCACTGAAGGGAATTCTTCTGTCAGCAGCCCTAGGAAGGAAAATCCAGCAAATGCCTATGCCAGAAAGACAAAATAACTCCAACATTAAAACCTCTTCCTAAGAAAAACCACCATGACCAGAAGCTTGGGCGCTACTTATAAAAGCAACAAACACCTTACATAGACAAACGAATAACCACCACCCAGAATTCCAAAGCAAGGATCCACGTAGGCCCAAAACATCAACGCCCGAAACTGAAAAGATATTCATAAAGAACACCCTCTAGCCAAGGAATGAAAGGGAAAGTTTCACCCAGAGTAATAGGGAAAGAGTTGTTACCTATTGAGCTCGCAATAGGAGCGATAAATAGAAGACCACCACCATACCCACACGACCCTAAGAAATGAGAACGCAGGTAAATATGTATACCTCAATGAGCAAAGAAACACCTGGAATGCTCCATGCACAATACTACTTAACCACCATAATGCCAACACCATTGATCCTCGAGGTGATACTATTCCTTTGCACGCAGGTGAAGGAAGATGTTTGACACATTCGAATGTAGAGAAATTAACTGCAACAGTCATTAACCATATTGAAGAACATTTAGTACGTTCAGAAATTATTTTATGAGATAGTTATTTTATTTTTTTAATATAATTACTTTTTAAGTTATTTATAAAGATTTTCCAATTAATCAAATTCACTTTTAATTAGCATTATTTTAAAAAAATTCACATTTAAATCTTTATATTAATAAAAACTTGCTAACCTTACTTTTTACAATTATATTACATATTTAAATTACTAAGAAATAAGAAATAAATATGCATTACTATAATGTGGCATTGAAAATAAATTATAAATAGGCACGCAAATCATCAATTACCAAAGTCATAAAAACTTGTAGAAGAAAAGAGTTCTTATTTTAGTAAAATATAATGAATTATCTTCATCTTGGAACTAGGAAAGGTACAAGGGTTTTTACATAGGTTGATTCTCATACATGTAATGTGCAGTCGATATATATCATAAATAAAAACTAAATGTTCATTTTTAGGATGTGGTTATGGACTTTCATGCTCAAAATCCATGATACCTATGATGTAGTGGGGAACAAACACCTTAAATTAAATTTGATTTAAACAAGCCATTTTAGCTGTGGCCTTTTACGCTATTATTGATGCTAGCATATTAATAATTAGCAATTGCACCACATGTTGCAAAAGAAACGCCTTAAGGCAATAGCATGGGAAAGAGTAGCCTAGAAGAAATAAGATGTTGCAGGGAATGAACTGTCGTGAAGGAATGAAAGGAAAATTTTCCATCATGAAGGAATGAAAGACAAATTTTGCTTCCATGGAAGCAGGTCGTGGAGGTTTCAAAGATATTTTTTATAAGAGTTATCAACCAGAAAATTTGTTTTAGATATTGAAATAGGCAATTGGGGATGAAAACATATATGTAAACCAACATAATATGTTCACATATATAAAAAATTTGTTATAGATATTGAAATAGGAAATTGGGGGTGGAAATTCTTTTGTGATTAACAATCATTTGAAGCAAGCATGAAATGAGCATGTAACTCAAATAAGATATTTTAAATACATTCAAGTACAATCTATCTAGCATAGATGTAAATAAAGATAATTTTTATTAAAATAAATAGAGTTTACTCCAAGTTCATCTACATATGCCAATTGCATTCACCACTTAAGAGTAGTAAAAAAAAACTTATTGAGAAAACAACTCCAACACATTTGTAGAGAAAATTATAACACACTATCACACTTTTCTTATCAGAGCTAAATGCTCCTGTATGCAACAACTATGGATTTCATCACTTAGGAGCAGTAAAAACAAGTTTATTGAGAAAACAACTCCAACACATTTGTAGAGAAAATTATAGCACACTATCACAATTTTCTTATCATAACTAAATGCTCTTAGCTTATTCTTAATTGATCAAGAGTATCGAATTTTTAGGGTGGTGTTCTATGTGCAGTAAAATTCCCATGATGTCCATCACAATGTATGGGGTTCATTGCAACCATGGATATATTTTGTGAGTTGTTGTGATTTTTTTCTTGTGGCTAAAACTTAGTTTTGGTTGTCACCTAGTTATCATGATTCAAAACTTTGTTATCATCTCAGATCCTTATAGAATTAGATATATTCTGTGAGCTAATGTGATGTTTTCTTTGTCACAATGATTCAAAAATCAGTTATTATACCACAATATTGAATTTCTCATTGGAGAGTAAATTGAGTGGAGTAAATTGAGCGGTTATTGTTAGAAATTGTTGTATAAGATGGGAAATTTGGATGGTTTGTAGACAATACGGATGTCATAACAGATATCTATTTTGAATTTTTTAATGTCTCTCGCCACCATGGATCTAATAGGATCCATTTCAACTCAGAAGAATTTTTTAGTGTCTCTGGCCACCATGCATCTAATAGGATCCATTTCAACTAACAACATCAATAGATCATTGTTTGAATGATAACTTGTGACATCCCTAGCCATTTTCTTTGATTGTGGATGAGGTTACAAACTAATAACTTGTGAAATCCCTAGCCATTTTCTTTGATTTTGGATCAGGTTATAAACTAGAATACACTCTCTCTTCATAAGACACTATAGTATATATTGGATAGAGGGAAAGGTTATGATAAAACTCGTACAAAAAACCCTAAGGACTGAGTGGGTTTTTTCTTTCGTAAGTTTTTTTTATGGAATTGAAACACATAAAAAATATAAAAGCTAAAATTATGTAGTGAAACATTTGTTTAAAATTTCAGAATAAAAATTTGACTAAGTTTGGCATCATATAATATGAAAATTGTTTATGACTATAAAGTAAAAAACATGTGAGATTTTTTAGGTGCAATTAGGTAATTAAAGATATGTATATAGTTTTTTTTGAACTGAAGAAATTTGATATTCATTAAAAAAAACAAATCTGAAAGAGTATGTATACAGTTACTGTTATGTAGTTACAAACTATTACAATTGAGTAATTAAAGACAAATTTAGTGTTATTTAAGAAATTAGAAATGTGAAATAATTTGGAAATTTAAAAAAAAATCACATATTTTAAAAAGGTTCATTATTAATTTATTTTTTTATATATTTAGAAATACTACTCATGAATAATAAAATAGTTGTAACATAAATAACATATAACAAAAAAACTACATATTTTTGGAATAATAAAATAGTTAAGTAATAAAAATAAATATAGAACAAGAAAAACTATGTATATTTGGATGTATGAAAATTTAGATACATTTTATTAAGTAAAATTTTAAAAGAATAATGGTTATAAAAAATTACAAATAGTTTTATTAAATAATTAGTTTAGATATATATTATTTATGAGAGGGATCAATTCTATTTTCACTCTAAAAGAGGTTTGGATATCAAGACATTTGATCCATCTCGGATCTTGGTAGATCCATAGTTAAGATTTGCTGAGAATTTAGAGGGCTCAAGTTTAATACAAATTCTCTTCTTGATAATTAATTGTGAGCTTGCTTGTGTTGCTTATGTCTTCTCTTAGTTAATCTTTCATCAAGTCAATTATCAAAATGCACAGGACAGGAATGTTAGGCAGGAGAAGCACTTTTATTGTGGGAAGGTAAATCACAGATTTACCTTCCTTACTTTACACTTCATAATTCATCATAACCCTTACGCTTGTATCTTAGTCTTGATGATGTCATATTCTATCACAATAATGTCATTGTACAGTACCCGAAAACAGATCCTCACCTTACTGTATATATATCAAACTGTTGTAGTATATAATCACTTCCTTAACCCTGATCTGAATGCCAGATTCACCTTTGATTTTGGCTCTATACTGGTCTGAAGTTTCACTTGTTGATCTACGTTGTCAAGTCCACAAAATTCTGTCCTTCTATCCACATTTGTGTACTCTCTGAAATCTGCAACTGTCTGTCCTTATATCTGCATTTTAATACACTCTGAAATCCGCATTTTATTTAAGAACATTCTGCACTGTATGTTACACACTTCATATCATTTTTATCTGCGTTGTATATCATGTAGTATCCAAATTGTATTCACCACACTTAATTTCATGTATTGTCCACACTATCTTACAAAGAAAGCCTGCACTTTTATCTGTGAGATATCCGATTACTTGTTCTTCTTATCATGATGGCACATCACAAGTATACATATAACATATCTCTTTTAAGCAAGACGACCATATAGTTATGAGTTAGATCGACTAGTTTCATGGTGAATGAGGCCAACTAGATCATGATGAATTCCATGCGTTGGAGAGGTATTTCTTCACTGCGTTTAAGGGTTGTCTTCCATCATTGCATCGAGATTTGTTAGCTTTTATCAATGAGACCTTACTGCACTGAGACAGAGGTATACTTCATTGTTCCTTCACCGAGTCCCTTCTTCTTTGATGATTGTAATAGAGATCGAGCCCATCACTTTTCTCTATCCGAAAGATATCTGAGTTCTTGTCAGTGATCATTTTCTAACAGAATATGAACTCTCTTACTATGCCAAAGATTCGATTTTTTTCTTACTCATACAAAACAAAGATATTACCGAATTGTTATTTATAATCCATCATCGAAATTTCAGATGAGATCCGAACCAGTGATCTGTAATATTGTATGTGCCTTTAATCTTGAGGTCTGAGATATAATGCTGAGACAGTGAGAAGAAGTCATTGTGGTGTACTGTGATCTAATCCTTAAGTGCCACTTATATGCCCTTCTTTGACTGCCACCTTAGCTCTGATACCATGTTCAGAATTTGGAGGGGTCAAGTTTAATACAAATTCTCTTCTTGATAATTACTTGTGAGCTTGCTTGTGTTGCTTATGTCTTCTCTTAGTTAATCTTTCATCAAGTCAATTATCAAAATGCATAGGACATGAATGCTAGGCAGGAGAAGCATTTTTATTGTGGGAAGGTAAATCACATATTTACCTTCCTTAATTTACACTTTAGAATTCATCATAACCCTTACGCTTGTATCTTAGTCCTGATGATGTCACATTATATCACAATAATGTCACTCTACAGCACCCCAAAACAGACCTGCACCTTACTGTATATATATATCAAACTGTTGTAGTATATCAACACTTCCTTTACCCTGATCTGAATGCCAGATTCACCTTTGATTTTGACTATGTACTAGTCTAAAGTTTCACTTGTTGATCTACGCTGTCAAGTCCACAAACTTCTGTCCTTCTATCTGCATTTGGGTACTCTCTGAAATCTGCAACCATCTGTCCTTATATCCGCATTTGAATACACTCTGAAATCCGTAGTTTATTTAAGAATCGTCCGCACTATATGTTACGCACTTCATATCATTTTTATCTGCGTTGTATATCACATATTATCTGCATTGTATTCACCACACATAGTTTCACGTATTTTCTGCACTATCTTACAAAGAAAGCCCGCACTTTTATCTCTGAGATATCTGATTACTTGTTCTTCTTATCATGACAGCACATCACATGTATATATATAGCATATCTCTTTTAAGCAAGCCGACCATATAGTTATGAGTTAGACCGACTAGTTTCATGGTGAATGAGGTCGACTAGATCATGATGAATTCCATGCGTTGGAGAGGTATTTCTTCACTGTGTTTAAGGGTTGTCTTCCATCGTTGCATCGAGATTTGTTAGCTTCTTTCACATGGTATTGGAGCATACTTAATACAATCTTGCTCATGAAGCCCATGAAGCAAGTACACTAAAAATACATTTTTATTTACTTTTCCTTCTTCTTTTCATAGATACATATTTACATAGTCAATATGAAGACCGACTTAGTTACACTTTTCAACAAGA
The DNA here is from genome assembly GCA_034641835.2 of Pinus albicaulis. NCBI lineage: Eukaryota > Viridiplantae > Streptophyta > Pinopsida > Pinales > Pinaceae > Pinus > Pinus albicaulis. The sequence goes on along the minus strand of CM076570.1, from coordinate 349,155,971 downwards.
TTGATCTTAATTTCCCATTTTAAATAAACTGCATTCTGCATGAATACCATGGTTCAATACCATGGGTTGTTTTTATAGTTTATTATTATTAGACATTTGATCCCTCATGGCTCTTAGTAGATCCATAGTTAAGATTGATCTAGGCCATATTGATTTCCCCCTTTAAATAAACTACATTCCACATGAATACCATGGGTCAATACCATGGGCTGCTTTTATAGTTTTTTATTATTTTTATTTTTTTATTGTATTTTGACTTGGTTAAAATGGCCATTACATTATGTCAATATTTTTATTTAATTTACTTTTATTTTTATTTTTGTGTAATTTGACATAGAAAAAAAATAACATTATAAAAAACATATATAAAACTATTTACTTGTGAATCTAATGGCCTAAAACATTTCAATCGTCTAACATTTGATCCAATAGCTCAGACATAGACACAATGGGAGTTAGGGGAGTTGTTTTCAAATAGAAACGCCTTAAGGCGTAAATATGATAAGATTTACATTAAATTATGTATTTTTAAAGATTTCCTTTAGGTGTTTAAGAGATTTTTTAAAGTAGAATGATATAAAAAATTTATTTAAAAAATTCATTGGGCTTAATTTTGATTTTTTTCAACCTATTTACAGCTATATCATAATCTAACCAATATTTTTATATAGCATAAAATATCTAGATATTTGGTCAAGTTTGTATAGAAATTTCGACTTTGGGGATTCTTAAGATAACTCCCACAAAAAATTGTTTTAACTAATTATGATAAAGTCCCAACTTAAATCATGTTCAACCTGAGATTTTATTGGTTTTTTTTGTTTGTTTATGAATGACCATCCTTGACATAAAGACTTCTTAACTATGGTTAACTTACATGTCACTCCTTATTGTGGGACCCGCCCAAAGGCAACCGCAATTACTTCTGGAAAGATGAGAAAGAAAGAAAGAAAATTACTTCTGGAAAGATGACAAAGAAAGAAAGAAAATTTTAACGTCACAAGGCTAAAGATAGCCTATGGGACCCCTTTTAGGGTGCAAAACTTGAAAAAAAGTATGCACCTCCAGAGATTTAATCCTCTTTAAAATGGATCTATATTGGTTCTATATATGCATATAGCATGTGTAACTTTTTATTTTTAAAACTGTATTTTTGAATGCATAAATGGATACAATGCCTTGAAAGTTTACTTGGACACTTGGATTGTGTAAACTACACAACATAAATTTGCAATTCCAACATATCTTTGTTAAACAAAATTTAAATTTAAATTTAAATTTGGAATTAATGGCTAAAGAAAAATGGCTCCAAATTAATTTAAATTTTTTAAAAGGAGATAGCTAAAATTCTAAAACAAACCCCCTTCTTTATGTTGATTGCAAAATATCTTGGAATCTGAAGGTCACTCCAGTGAAATATGCTCTTTATTTAATCTCATTATCAACACACGTTACCTTTAGGCATTTACTCTATGCAATTACATTTTTTGTGAGTCAGTGCCCACAAGGACCTATGGTAATGTTTCTCCTCATTACCTTGCATGTTATAACTTGGATATAATATGTATATAAGATTTTGACATAGTGGTATGATTGGAAAAAAATGATTTAACCAGGTGGTTCGAACAACATCTGTAAGACAGGCAACACATTTCCTTATACTATTGCAAGCCTGACCACATTTCCTCCCCTCCATCAAGTGTGAGACTATTGCAAGCTTGAACACATTTCCTCCCCTCCATCCTCCACCCTTTAAGTTGTTATCTTTACTTTGCTGCAACATTTTTGCAGGAACATCATAGGCATGTTTAATTCCTTCAGTGTATCTTTGCACCTTTAGAAACAATTGCTAATTTATACCACCTTTAGAAGCAATTGCTAGTTTATACCATCTACAAACAGTTAGCTCTAATCACATCTTTCTCTTATATTTTTACATTTTAATTTTGATAATATTTTTTAACTACTTGAGGAATCTCTGATTCTACATCGATTGTCATTAAAACATGTTTTAAGTTGTTAAGAGGTGCTTATAAAAGTTGGTCCTTGCCCTTTATTACATAACAATGATAAATATGAAAAACTACATTACTAAATCAAATATACTTCCTATTGGTTGAGCAATTCATGTTCTTTTCATCTTATTATGTTCATCACTAAGAGTTTTACAATGTTGTAAGTGTTCATTGGTTGTTAATATTCTTAAAGCATGGCTTTGCACAGGTAGGGCCCACGAGAGTTATGTGTTGCATTTTTTTAATAAATTTCTTTAGTATCATTATATTTTAATTTTTTTTATAGCTACGATTTGTTTGTATGGATTGCTACATGTTACATGTTATTTACAGATGGTTATAAATTATTTATTGTAAGTTTATTGTGTTATTTATTTGTTTTTATGGATTGCTACATGTTATTTATTTGTTTCTATGGATGGCTACATGTTATTTATAGATGGTTATAAATTATTTATTGTAATTTTATTGTGTTTTTGTTATAGATTGTTAAATATATACTTTCTAGTTTTCAATCCATTGTCAAGGTAAGATTGCTTTATTATTTGTTTAGAGCAACAATTGATAGTCGTTAAAGATCATATATATTCACATATTTCACTAGGCATTTGCATATCTTTAATACACTTATTATTTCTATTTATTTTATGGAACACAAAATTTATCCAATGGCTAGATTGTGTTGTCCTATAATAAAGTCTATTATGTAGCACATTATGGGTCATCTACCTTGATCATATATATTCACATATTCCACTAGGCATTTGCATATTTTTAATACACTTATTAATTCTATTGACATAGAATATGGAACACAAAATCTATCCAATGACTAGATTGTGTTGTCCTGCGATGAAGTCTATTATGCAGCACATTATGGGTCATTTACCTTTCCTCTAATCGACATCCTTAGTCCTCCCAACCCACACACTAATAAACTATCCTAATCATCTTGCAATTATCATCTATGAGTTAGTAACCAAGACAAATAAACATATAAATTTACCATACACCCTTAACCAAATTTACTCAAGATATCATTGCCATTACCAAATACAATAAGAATTCAAGTTCACACCCAAACTCCTTACAACAACCCTAAAAAAAAATATGTCAAGGTTCAAATACAGTAGGAATATGGTCATGTTCAAGAATATTCCACGATTATCTCCATAGTTGATTTGATAAACATGTCATAATTTCTCTAGAAAAATAATATAAAATTTTGGAATGATTTTGAGAAAATCTAGTGGAAATTTTTGAAAATTCAGGTTACATTTGTTAATATTCAGGATTTGGGTGCCCAGGAGTTCTTGATGGTGCTCAATCCATATAAAAATTTGATTTAAACACTCTCACAATTAAATTTCTAATCACATTTTCATCATCCAAATGAAATTGTGACCTTGTTAAACAAAGCCAAATAATAAAAGAGATAAATTTATTTTTCCATTCTTTTTAAGTAGAAATAATGGAGATAAATGTAACAAACAATTCATACTTGGTGTCTTCCCTTTTGTATTTAAGGTCGTTAAGTGGATAGCAAATGATCACTAAAGAAGAGATCACTTATGCCCATTATTTCTATTATGTTAAGAATACCACTTTTACCACTTAAAAATATTATTTTTTGTGTTATGGGTTTAATTAAAAAAAAAAAGGGTATATATGGATTTGTAAAAGTGTAAAAATAAATTTATATAATTATTGACTTTTGGTAAAAAAAAAGTTATAATATGGTAATTTTTTTTCTTTTTCAAAAACTCTAACAGTACGAGTTTTTGAATCGTGGAAATAGATTCACCACCATCAAAAACCTTATGAGACACCCAATATCTTGAAGTTTGACAACTGTAACCAAGATTTACAAAAAATTATGCGAGATTTTATCAAAATCTTACCCAAATTTTCATGATTTTCTAAACAAATTTAAAATCTAATTAAATTACTTAATTTCAAACACATATATATAATAAAACAAATCTATATAAATATGTATATATTAAAAAAAAACTTCACATTAATTCATCAATATAATAGATTAATAAAAACTTAAACTAATAATCCTAAAAAATATAAACCAGTCCCCAAACATTTATATTCACATCCTCAAATAGATCTTATTAAAGAAGCCAACTACATATGCCTTGAGATAACTGCAAACTTATATAATACTTAACCTTCATTGAAGCAATGATTTATAAATATCGATAAATGTACCTTGAAATAACTGCAAACTTATATAATACTTAACTTTAATTGAAGCTATGATTTATAAATATTGCTACATATGTCATGCACATTTACGTAACGTGATGGAAATTAAATTAAAAATTTATTTATTTTTAATTAGATTATAAGAGTGTTTGAATGGTTTTTTAATGATAAAAAAAATTTAATATTTTAAAACATTTGAAATATTAAAACTTATTATTATAATCTAGATTTCTTAAAATTTCTATTAAATTTTTAAAAAAATTTACTACAATTTCTACTATTTTCCAGACAAAATTACAATGACTATCTTGTTATTTCTGAGTCAAACGCCGTTAGAAAACGCCCACGCACATGAGACGGTAACAGCGACCTGACGACGTGAATTTTTCGAGTCGCAGTAAAAGAGTAATGGCGTTATTTTGAAAGCGACAGTTCGGCGGAGACGGCCAACGGGGCCCGCCTAATGCATTTACCTGTCTGCAAGGTCGGTCGTACGTTGGCGTCCCCTCCCGTCCCTTTCACGGCGTCGTGCATGTCATTCATGTCTCGTCTTTACGCTAACGGGAAACATTCCCGCCAGTGCCGCTGTCGTTCTTACTGGAACTATTCAACGCACCCGGAAACCCTTTTACGCAGCGGCAGAACTTCCTATCGGCCCCTGACACGTATTGAAGACCAATATAAAGCAAACACGTCCTTCTTCGTAAAAAACGATCACGGCACGGACGATAGTTGTCCTTTTGGCCCTTTCCAGCAAATATGACGTCATGACAGTTCACTATAATGTATTAAATGGTGACAAATGGTTGGTGGTAATTAAAATTGAACCCTTCCTCGTCTTCCTTCTCTTTTCGGGCGAGCTTTATTTCCCAGTGCATCTGCCTATAAATGCGCTGAGGCAGAAGATGTTCAGTGTAGAATGATTTACCGCTTTAATCTTATGGTGGGCATTTCCTGTTTTTACCACATTTATGGGCTGATGGATTAGGAAATAAGGCTGGTTGTCTTTTCGAGGGTTTCAAACTATCTTAAAATAATAGTTTGAAACATGAAGACTAGAGACATATTTTAAAATAGTTAGTCAAAATATTATAAAATTTTGAAAGGACAATTTATAGATCGCGTAGTCTAAAAAAATAGCGAAATAGCTTAAAATCCAGCAAAGATTTTGAAAAAATCTGGCAAAGATTTTATCAGAATCTTGTTTACAGTTGTTAAACTTTAGTATTTTGAGTGCCCTAAGGGTTTTTGATAGTGCTGAATCCATTTTCACTATCAAAAATGGATTCCAAACACTCCAACTACTTGATTTTTTGAATTTTATTTTACCGAATTCCAGCGAAAAACTGTCCGAGCTATTCCACATGTTGGATAGACAACTTCTTTATAGATTGATTTAATAAATAATGCATTTTTTTATATTATATAAGTGAATATTAATAATGAGAAAGATTGATGTAATGAGTAATGTATTTTTTATATTATATAAGTGGATATTAAGAATGAGAAAAATTCAGATTAGACACCCTTTAAATGTTTAATTTAATAAGCATTGCACTTTTTTATATTAGATAAAGGCAGAAGTTAATTATGAGTCAGATTAAGGATTTAACACTTATTTTTCACTTGTAAATTTTAAAATTATGTTTATTTTTATTGGTTTTTATTTATTATTTGGGATGGTGCACATTTTCACAACATTAAATCTATCACAAACTCGTGTATAAAAAATTATGATTACTAGATTGATGTATCTATCTCTTTAAGTGTCATTTAAAGTAAATTTCTGAATAGTTTAGATACATTATATTTTTATACTTGAATACAAGTGTTAAGCTGGTTTTTATTCTTGTTTATATGATAATTGGCATGACAATTAATGTCCATATTTAATGTCTATAAGTTCTTCACTCGCCATAATATCATTTTCTTTGTTATTTTTGTCTTGGTTTTTGGATTTGCAAAATGCCAAAATAATCAATTATGGGTTATGAGTGTAAATTGTAATGGCATTGCAAATTTATTAACAAAACTCACTGCAAAGTGTGGTTCAATGACTATTTTTAAGAGCAAACAATAAACATCCAGTAAGCCTAAGGAAATAAGATCTTCTCTATTTCTTTATGTTCATATATTCCCTCTCTAAAAGCATTTAACATGCTCACAACATTTATATCTAATATTTTCCGATTATTTGAGAACATTTGTTGGCCTTTCAACTAGTTAATATGTAGTTCATGTCATCTTGACTATGGAAAGAGACATTTAAGGAGAAACCACATAATTAATACGTGAAAGTAAATCTCCCAACAACCCTTTGATCTTCTATAGGCTTAGTCAAGTTCTTTGTAAACATAATGCATAGTTTTTTTTTTCACTCAAAACTATGTTAATAATTTTGTTTGAAATAAAAAGGAAACTCTGTTAATATCAATGATAACTTGTATTCCCTTGATTACGTTTATGTATGAATCTATACAAAATGGGCATTGTCGATATCAGAAAACCCAAAATTAGGATCATAGTAGTAAGAATTGTGATCTTCTATTTATTTAACTTTTTGCAATATCAACATCATACTATCATCATTCCTTGATTTTATCCATCTTTATCTATCACAATCCACTTTCTTCTTCTTCATTCTAAAAACATTAGCATTGGCATGTTGATACGTGAAGTGAAAAATATTTGAGAATGCTCCTTACATCTCTTTCCCTAGACCTTAACATCAGTCCAAGAATAATGATATATCATTTACAAGCTTAATGCTTGGAGCAAAATTTTTTATGCTTAGGTGGGAATTTTAAATAAGATATGGAGAAAATAACATAATTCATGTTATCACCATTTTTATGCAATAGAATTTATGCTCTAAATCCATTTTGTCACACATTTTTTTGCATGATTTGAGAGATAACGAGAACAATTAATGTCCTAAATAAGAACATCATACTTGATGGTCTTAATGAGTTGTATCCTTTATCTTTGTGTTTGTAAAAACCTTAGGAATATCTTAATTATAGAAATCATAACCTACATAAAACATAATCGACAAAAACATGCTATATTTGCATGTTCTTAGAGCATTATAAATTAGCTATACTCTCTTCATGGCTCTTATAATGTTTTAATAGAATTATTGTCCTTCGACAAAGGTCTCAAGATATACAACAATTTTTTCTTTTCTAATGTTATATATAACAAACATGATTCTTATGGTAAAACACGATTGTGATATTCTTGTGACATGACTCTGAGATGTAGTACTCAAGATATATAGAACAAATCCTTTTTTATATAATTGTCACAAAACATTTGATTTTATCAGTGTCTAAAATTTTATATTGTCATTTTTAACTCTTTAAAATTCTTTTAGGAAAAATGTATAACTTGACATTTATGATTTCTAATTTTTGTTTATAATGTTACATTACAAATTACAAAATATGTTTATTATTATCATATATTAAAACTACAATTTATTTATTTTGGTAGCTTATTAATTATTAGAATTGGAAAAATTAGAAAGACAATATTTTATTTAGTATAATCTTGTTTTGAAATTCACACTTAATTTAATCTTGTCATTTTAAATATAGTTATTTTTACAACTTTTCATTGTAATTGGAATGGATAGCTTATGTTTTTCAACTTAAAAATGAAAAATAATTTTTCAAAATTTATTATTAGTAAATAATAATAATATACCAATAATAAGACATAGAGAATCCACTTCAAATAAAAATAATAAAAATAAAAATGTAATATTTCATGATATATATATATATTATAGTAAATAATAATAATATACCAATAAAACTTAGAGAATAAACTTCAGACCATAATACTAAAAATGTAATATATATATAATGCACTACTAAATAAACGTTAGCTAGTGTAGTGCTCCTACCAATAATAAGAAATGTCTTTAAGATCATGCGAAGGGCTAAATTTATCAGCCGCATCATATTGCTCACTAAATGATATTCAAGATTTATTAATTGAATTTCCAGATTGATCAAAAAAATGTTTGACTAAAGAAATATCATAAGCTAGTCCGAGAGCTCCATTATGCAAACACCCCAACTCTCCGACAAGAATTATTGTCACGAAAGTATTGATGGTCATCGTCACACCAATTGAGCGTAACACCAATACCCAATATCCTTAACACCCAAAAACGCATGATGAAGCTACACATAAACTTCCAAAACATTGCCTATCAATATTACTAAAACTTTTTTCTAAACATTATATATCAAATAGCACATGATTTTAGCTCATAGAAATTATACCCTGTAAATTTCATATTGATGACCATGCATGAAATATTAACATATGCTCGAACATAAGTCTAAGCATTTTCCTTATACTTCTTGCATTAATCATATTTTCCATCCCTAACACAAAGTAGACCATCTATAATATGCCAAATATGCCAAAATTGTCATTAGGAAAATTTAATTCATTTAATAGATAATTTAGGACCAAATTCTATATTTATATTAAGCATTCTTTATTAGTAATTTCTTCTATTTATTTAGATATAATGTATAGTGTTGCAATTTGGTTTCTATTTTAGATTTGTAGTTGAAATATCTAATGAAGTTTTATATGAGTTTATTTTGTTTTTACATTTCAATGTTGAGGTAATAAGAATATATTCAAATATTACATATAATTAGTTTTTTTTTCTAAATAAGTAGTTAGTATTTTATTATATTGATAATAAAAAAATTTAGAAGGCATATTCATTATCAATATGTTATTAAAGAAATTAAGATTATAGTTGTTTAAAAATAATCATGATATCATTTGATCTGGAGATCAAAATTCTGCTAAAAAATGAAAGTACCCAAGATCTTTTAAAATCGGTGTCAATTCGTAGTGTTCATCATTTTTATTCCAACAACACTTGAATCGCCTCAATCCGATGTCTTATAAAAAATTTATGATGTTATGATCGTTTGGCTCAACAACTAAAAAAATTGCAAGTGGGTTGACTACGCTGCTAGCTGGGAGGTTCGTACTGTTGATGTCATGATGACGTCGGCATTCCAATAAGGCATACGAGACCAATCACATCTCTCCACGTATCAAGGTCGTATAGGCACAAGTTGTCACGATTTGATTAGTTGTAATGTGTTTTGGTGGGTGAATGGGAGGATGCCACGTGGCACCTCCACACTAGCTAAAATTTTGTTAAGGGTCAGATGGCCTCGAAAGGGATCAAACCGACGACCAGCCACAACATAGCCCAACACTCTACCATCTCTCTTACACGATGGTTCTTACCCCATAAGTGTGTCACACCTATTTAAGTTTTATGTATTGGTGCGTTTGGGGAAGGGGCTAGGCATTTAAGCCCACGGGGGCGTCGACCACCATGTATATTCCCAGCAGCGGAGGAGCGGTGAACACGGAGGAGTCACGCTCAGTAGTCTGACTACTCTGAGGCCGTCCTTGAAAGCGGGCGTTGTTGGAGAGAAGAATTTAGCCCCATCCCCGATATTGTGGGAACCATGGGGCCAGAGTGTGGAGCCGAGTTTGATTGAGGCGGGATTTGAGGCTGCAGTCCACAACCTCATGGCGTCTGAGAACCTCCGGCCCAGAAGGAATTGGGGGGGCTAGTGCGGTGGGGGCGGGGCGGTTAGCCCCCACCCCCAGCGACATCAAACCAATGCGACCAACAACCCGATAGAGAAGGAGCCTAGGTCGGCGAGGGCGAACTGTTAGCCCAACCCCTGGCCTTATGGCGCCATGTGGCCCTGGTTTTGCGCCTAAAGAGTTATCGGGCGATGCGATAGAATGCACCAGATGCAGGCGAAATTGTTGCCTCCCGAGTGGATTAAAGGGACAAAATGTCACTCTCTTTGTAGGTTGATCTAATTTGGAGGACGAATAGTAGGAAAAGCTGGGGAGAGCCACAACTTGATGATTTTTTGGCCTTTTGGATCCCAAGAAGAGTCCAAATAGGGTTTTTTGGACATTCTAAATCAAATGCAAGCATTTTTTCATTGATTGAAGCACTTTTGAAGATACTTTTTGAAGGTTTGAGTCTATGAGTTCTGTTAGGTCCCTGTAATTTGTCAGATTGGTAAGACCAAATAAACAAGGGTAACATCAAACCAACTTTGGAGTCCTAGGACCTAGCCTTCCTGGACTCAGAGAGGGCTCTCTCTATATTTGTGTAAAAGATATAACTTGATTGATTTAGGATACTGATTTTAGGCTAGTTAAAATGAAAGGATTGTTTGTTTTTTTTTGTTTGGTTGGGTTGCTTGTTAAGAAGAACAGATAAAGTAAGAGAAATTCAAACCATTGGGCTATGGGGTCTGTGAAAGGTTTGAAGAGTACAACAAAAAATCAAGGGTGTTTCATAGGGCAAGTTAACAAAGACAAATGGATCTTAATAGCTTATCTGGGCATGAAATGGACATTAAGTTGTGAGTTTAGTAGGTTTAAAGGGCAATTAAGAATACTTTAACATATACTAGAACAAGAAGAGTCTTTAAGATCACTATGCTTAATAAAGAACCAAAGGACAGGGCACACCATAAACTTCTTTGGCCTAGTTTTATCAAGTAAAATTTAAGACAAAAATCCAGCAAACCCTAGAGAGAAAGGAACTCCTAAATTCTCTAGCTATTCAATTTCATACAAAGAAAAAATTTAAGATAACAAATAAGTGATGATTAAAGAGCAGGGAACTCCTAAATTCTTCAATCAGACTCTAAAAGACCTTCAAAGTGACTATTCAAGATGGACCAAAGGACAGGGCAAACCATAAACTTCTTTAGCCAAACCCTAATAAGTAGACTTCAAAGAAAGGCCTTAACAAAAATGTTTCAAGCTACACCAAAGGACAGGGCATACCATAAAATTCTTCGGTTTGGCTCTTATTAAATCATTTTCAAGACAACAAGCTAGGTGAAATCAGAAAGCATTTAATAATTCTCCACTCAGACCCAGGAGAGGAAAACATTTAAACAACAGAGAACAGACAAACTTAAGGTGCCTCTAACAGCATATCTTAACCTAAATTTTCTGCTTTGTTATAAGAGAAAGGATGAATAATATGAAAACAAAATGAAACAATTATAAAATTGGAATAACATCACCATTTAACAAAGTCCATGAATCCTGTGAATGTGCTTGTTCAATTGATATTCCATCTAAAACAGTTACAATGCTCCAAAGCCAAACTCTTCACAACTCAAAGTCTATGAGGTATTTAGCTCAACAATCAACCAACACAAAATATGAAGCATACATGCAGTATTTATCTGCAAAATGAGGAGGTGATCCTAAGCTAGGGTTTCAGATGTTATTTATTACATATTTAATGCATTTTGACCTTTGAGACCATGCAAGGCCCAAGGAAAAATATCTAAAACTCATTTATTGCAATAATAACTTCTAACATAACTACTGAGCTAATTTTGGAATAAATTTGACTTTAAGGCTTCATAATAACTTTTGAAATAACTCCTAGTAAGGGCACAACTCCAAGGTACAGGGGCGTAGTGCCAGTGCAAACGCGTAGTGTCAAGACTGAGAAAATGGCCTCTTTTGCAGCTAAATTTTGGAGGCCTTCCTGGTGTCCAAATGAGCTCCATGATAGCTCATTAGAAAGGCCTCTAAGAATAATTTCCAAATCTTCCTCCAGTTTCCAAAATGGTGCCCATCGTTTCTATCAAAAATCACTTCTCCCAATACTGGTAAACGCGCAGCGCCAAGGCCAAAAAGAGGGTAGAAACATGATTTTTTGATGGTTTTTGGCCTTTTTGAGGGACCAGTTTTGCTCCAAATATCCTAAAAATTTCTGAGGTTGATGTAATAATCATTAGGAACATTAGGATGCTAACCATTTTTCATTTGGATGCCCCAAAAAAGAGCGGCGCTGCGCCTTTAACAAAATTTCTGAGTTGAAAATTATAAAAAATTGCAAAAATTAACATGAGTGCAAAAATGTGCCAAAATTGTTGGAGTACTTGCTCATTGGGTGATTTAGGCATGAAGTGACACCTAAGCAAGTATTTCAAACTTTTCTTTCTCCCTAGCTTGGTCAAAATTTCAATTTTGTCATTAGCTCTTTGAGCTTGGCTAATGAAATTCTCTCTTTCCGTGCATGAAATTTTGACTCTTGCCCTCAACAAGTCATTGTCCTTGTGAGCCTTGGCCAAGAGCTGCTCCAAGTGTTGGTTGACCCTCTCAAGCCATGCTTATTTGCTTTCATTGATCTCTAGGGCAAGCTTTTCATTTAGTGTAAGCTGGTCTGCTAGGTTAGATTCCCTTTGTCTCTCTAGGGCTAGAGCTATTTTCAGCCCTCTAATCCTTGGTCTCTGTCTTGGAGGTTGATCCTCCTCACCATCAAGCTCAATCAACTGAAACTCCTCCTCATAAATGATAAGCTCTGTAGCCTTTTCCTTACCCTTTTCCTTACCTTTGTCTACCTACTGTGTTGATGAAGAAGGCACGGTCCCTTTCACTCTAAGTGAAGCAAACACATGCCTATGACTTCTCTGATAGGTATGTACCAATGTGCCCATGGAGGTTTTTCTTCCTTGAACTATTAAGGACAAAATATTCTCTCACTTTTGTTAATTTCATCTCTGTTTTGTTAGAAACATAGTTTGAAGCAAAACTGGCCCTATGCGTGGAAAATGATTTGTCCCTTGGAATGACTTCTTGGAAAATGATGGAGGCATGATGTTTATGAGTTGGTATGGCTTCATACTTGCTGATATTTCCTACCATATGGATCCTCTGCTCCTATGCCTCTTTTTCTTAGCAAACCCTAGTTTAGTGGGAGATGAAATTAGGGTTTAGTGCTTGCGAACAATGATGACTTGGGCACCCTTGGAACAAGAAAACTCCCTTTGAAATTTGACGTGTTGGCATGTGGAACTCTGATTTGTCTTTGAAAAACCCACTTTATAATGTTTTGAAGTCTTCTTTCTTTATCATTGATACTCTTTGACACTTTTTGTTTTGCAGGTTGCCGAAATCATGGAGCTGGCTTTTCTTTTGCTCACTGAGGCTTTCACAAAATGATGATCATAATCACTCCTTCTCATATGTGTGTTGACCTCATCGGAATGAAGGAATGACCTTGAAGAATGAAAAACCCTAATGACCTAATGGGACTGTTTTTTGACCTAATTTTGAGTGAAATTTTGACTTAAAAACTTTCCAGTGAAAAGAGCATTTCCAAAAGTGCTATTATGCTCAAGGGGACATGGGAATGAGTTAGCAACAAGAAATATTAGAGGGAGGATGGAGTTTATTGACAAGGACAACCACCAATGGAACAATTTTTAAATCATGACCTAATGGAATGATGAAAAATTTATTCAGTATGAGACACCTAACCTGCACATGCGAATGTGTTTTGATCCTCGGTGGAAGTATGCAAATACTGACACTAACAGAAGGGTGAAGATGAGAAAAACAAGCCCAAAATGAATACTTTTAATAGAATCAAGGTGACTTTGAAAATGCCAACTTAGGAATAGTGAAAAAGGTTTTATGAGGATAATGAAGGCAGTGAGATTTCTGAAACTCATGATATTCAAGGAATATTGTTTTCAGAAAACTATAACCATTATATAGTCATCCGAAGATAGTGAAAAATACTGATGACTAAAAGGTTCCAGGAGAAATTAGTGGGTTGAATCATATTTTTAAGGATTTTGAACATGGAGAGGACGTTGTAGGGGTTTTCTAGCCTTCATATGTTATCTGCAACAACTGTGACATCTATGGTGCAACTCATGTTACTCTTTTCTCATTATGTCTTTTATAGGAAAGCTCTCTTTTAGTACTTCAATGTGGAATTTTTGTACTTGATATACTCATTTTCAGATGGAGTACAGGGTCTTGATGTGAGAGCCCTTTTCTTGTTGATTGTTTCATAACTGACTATAGGCGGTCATGATTTTTAGAGTGAGAGTTCTTTGTAGGATAATGTTTCCTTGAAGGGGAATCTAGCCACTCGTTTTGTCAGCACACTTTATGTACTCTTTATCACTTAAATCTATGGAGTAGTTATGTTAGCAATCCCGTAGATGTAGTCGAGGAGGGGTGAACTCTGTCACCAAATTTTGTGTTGTCTCTCTTCATGTTTTCCTTTATGAGTTAAATTATGAAATGTTGCTTGTTTAAATTTCACATGAAACTAACCCATTATCCTTGAAGAGACCATAAAATTTTTTGATATAATAATAATCACTTTTACGAAGGAGAAGTTCTCCATTTTCAGATCAACTGGTATGAGAGTTGGTGCTAACCAAGTTCCAAATATGGGAAAAAATATACAACTCCAAGAGCTAGAGGATATGAACTTGTCTCTTCAAATGGAGAATGTTGAATTGAGAAGAATGTTTGAAGTTTCTAAAGAGAATATGTGCCTTCAGTTGCAACATGTGCTTAAGGAGCAAGTTGGTAAAATTTCCACTCTATAAGAAGCGAATAATACCTCCAAAGTGAAGCCAATATGTTGGAATGGTCCAAACAAAGGTTATGGACCCTATGTGGAGAATGATGCTTGTGAGTTTTGTCAGCATCTCAAATATTCTCACCATGTTCCTATTGGTAAAAGTGGATGGCTTGAGTCATCTTCAAATTCATCACTAATATCTGAAGCAGAAAATATGGGTGGCAAATCCAAGGAGGTAATCAACATCTCTATTTCAAATCCTTCAATTTATGTTATAACATGTATTCTTCAGCCTTTGAACAACATACTAAAAGCATTGGTATGAAGCTACCAACTCAGATGGGTTATGAATGATAAGGCCTCGGAATCAATGTTCAAGGAATCACTAATCCTATCATGGTGAAAGAGAGACCAAGATATCAAGGATTGGGATATGGTCATAAAGATCTTGGAGAGTGTTCAAAACTATTTGAGGAAAAGAAATCATAAGATAATGATATGTCACACCAATATGGTAGTGATAATGGAAATTTGTCTCCCAAGAGAGGTGAATTCATTAAAGGAATTTGCATGTCATCATCCAGTCCACATCGTCAAAGTTATAGCCCAAGGGACATGTATAAATTTCATGGGAATTTTCCAAATGTTGGTAATTTTGATTATTTGTGGGACATGTGTCCTTGCACGTTTTATGATGCAGTTGACCATTGTATGGTTGATTGTGAGCAACAAAAAGTGATGGTCAAAAGAATGGATAAAATCCTTGGCATCAAGCATGAAGAACCTCCTTGTCAATGGGAAAGCGGAAGTATTTTTGTACCCATTGTAATATGCATGGGAATGGGAATGAAAGGTGTTGGAAACTTCATCGAGAAATTTGTCCCAAGAAGGATAAAGAGGTTATGGAAACCAATGAAAGGAAAGAAACAGGTGGAAAAGAGGATACTGACATCATTCCTAAGGTAACCTTCAAAGCATAATAGATGCAGAAAGAGAACCCATAAGCATAGGAGAGGAAAATATTGGGTAGATTGTTTGTATACGGTTAATTGCTTTGTAAATTGTAATTACTTGTTGTTCATTACCTATTTTTGGGTACTTTGTAAAGTGAAACAAGAATGATCACTATTTGCAACAATTATGCTTTTCATTGACATGACATGTTATGTTGGATTGTTTATGAGTCCATTTGTTTTAAGACTTTTTGGGATGAACATTGTTTGTCGTCCAGTATGTCTACAATTGCGCCATGTACTTACCAATACAAATGTTCAAGATGAAGCTTGTTTTGAATGAAATATTTAATAAATATTGTACAATAAATGAATATGTTTTTGTGGACAAATCCAATTGTGTCATTGAATTATTGCAGCCAGAGTAATTTTGTGTACAAGCACAGTTTGAGGATAGTAAATCAAAGTTTGAATCAGTGCATGGAAAGCATTGAATTTCTTATGATTTCCAAGGTGGAAAGTCAAGTTTGTCTTCAATAAAAGGAACTTCAAGATGAAGTTTCTTGAGATTTTAAATATGGTTTTGGAGAGAATGATCACATTCCATCCATCGATGTTTTTCTTCCTGCATGGTTTTAAGAATTGTGGCTCAATTCTTGACAGGAAGGTGAGTACCTCACGTAGAGGATAGGTGGAGTACCATGATTGGAGCTTAAAGGCACCAATTGAAAAAATAACATTAAGGATTGAGATTTGGAAATTTTTGAGTTTTTTCCTCATTTTGTTTGCTAGGAGAACATAAATTTTGGAGTCCAAAAGTTCCTAGTGGGGAGGTATGATCTCGAGATCAAAATTTTTCTCTAAAAAGAAAGTGCCCAGAAAATTTTGAAACTGACATTAAGTCATAGTGTATGTGGTTTTGATTGCAATTACACTTGAATCGCCTCAATCATATGTTATGTGACAAATTTATGTTGTTCTGATCATTTGTCTCTATTGGGGTTCCCATGTTTTGGCCAGATCGGCAAGACCAAAAGATAAGACAACATCATAACCACTTTGGGATCCTAGGATCTAGCCCTCCTGGATCCGAAGAGGGATCTCTCTATAAAACAAATAATGATATATATCTTTGAAGCTCAAATTGAGATATTTGGCTAGGTATGAAGCACAAGGGGGGGGGGGGGTTTAAAATGGTTTGTTTGGTTGGTTGCTGGGTTGGTCATGAGATCATAGACTGAGAAAGTAATGGGAGAAAAGGAACAAAACAACAGGATGTTTCAGCAAAGAGGATAGGTCAAGAAGGTGCCATCCATTAGGCTATGGAGTCATGAAAGGTAATTACATGCAAGAACTAGCTAAGGCTTTCAGAGGGCAAGTCATCTACACTAAAGGATATTTTTAGATAGATGGTGGGATGGAAATTAAGGATTGAAAGTGAAAGAAGGAAAGCAACCCAATTTCTGTCTATAGATCAGGTCAGAGGTCATTTAACTCCAGACCTTCTTGGACATACTCATAGGCAAATCTCAAAGGAGGGACAAAGGGGCAGCTTATAGATCGGAACAGAGGTCATTTAACTCCAGGTCAGCTTTAGCATGCTCCAAAGGAAAAACAGAGATAAGTTTAACAGAGCCAGGGTCTATAGATCAGAGAAGGACTTTGAACCTTCAATGCTTTGACACCAGCAAGAGATCTTAGAAAGGCCATCTGGTCGCACAAGGATCCTAGTGAACAAGGCTAACTCTAATCCCTAGTGTTCCCAAATCTTCCAGCTTAAACCCAACAAGAACAACTAAAGATAGATTTCATTAATTCATACATCAGCTAGCAGGCAATGACATCCACTACACTGGTTAAATTAGCGGAAATCAACCCTTAGATAACACATTTAGCAGAAAACATTGAAGGCAAGGAGAGCAGAGACATAGGGTACCTAACAAGGGTAAATCCTATGCCAAATTTCTGATGCGAGCCTAGAAGACCAATGAAAAACATGAGAATGTAATAAAACAATAAGATAAGAAAAAATCACTCGTAGTAATAGACCAGGATCCAAAGAAATGTGCTTGATTAATTGATGCAAAACCAGTCACATACACTGAGCTCAATGGCTGTTACAGTCCAGACTTTCTCCTCCCAGCCTACTACATTACAAACTACTCTGCTACTCCCTCTCAAGACTGTTCTAACAGTCGAATTGAATCCCTCTAACTACAACAACAACAACCGAACAAAAACCTTTATAATATGTTCTCGAGGATTCTTATAGCTCGAGTGGAGCAGAGAAGGTAGATGGAAAACTAAATGCAGCATTAAAACTTAGAAACAACAAGGAGGGCTGAGGCTCCATTCAGTTTAAATTCTGGGCATTTATCTCTGGTACTCGTTGGATGATGGAGTGGTCTTCGTCAGATTTCCATTTACTCTAGGTATGTCTCTGGTGTACTAAACAAAATGCAGAACGATGATGCTAGGGTCTGCCATACTGTATAACTAATGCACTGTTGTCAGGGTTGAAAAATCTCCCTAGAACACGGTATAGAATGCAGATGGTATGGGCACCTTGTCCTTTTATGGAAGAACGTTCTGCTGATATGGAAACCCTGATAGTATGGTTTTCTGTGCATTGGACCTTCTGAGCGATCCACGGGGTCTTTGATTCTAGTACCTTGCCTTTGAATAATTGGATTAAGGCTTATAATTTGCAATTACAGGCCTTAAACGCTCTATTTTTCCATTGATACTCTTTGTCGCTTTCTCGTTTGCCTCTGACTGTGAAATCTGTGCTTTAATGGATCTGGGGAAGATTTTGCAGAGTTTAAACCCTGTTCCTTTAATGCTAGTCCTATCATAACGTCTTCTCAGACCTTTCTTCATGATTTCGATCTCTGAACATGGTCTTCCTTGCGTTCCCCGCCACCGTGACAGTGATTGTGAACAGAGGAGGCTTTTGCCACCTGAAACCCTGCAAAACACCAAAACTCGTTAAGAAAACATGCATGGGGAGGGTGAATGCAGCGGGGACGACGAAAGTGGACGTGCAGCTGGTGAAATGGTGGAATAGTGCGGGATTATGGTGGAAAATGCAGTGGGAGGCTTGCAGAATGGTGGCGCAGTGGGAAAATGCAGTTGGAGGGTGGCGAGAACAGAAATTTTAATGTAAAACATTAACATTTGACCTTTGAATGAATATATATACATGGAAGGGCGAGAAATACGATGAAACACGTGGAATGGGTGACGTGGCGGGAGCGGTCAACGATGGGACATGCAATCAAATCTGGACCGTTCGATCTCGGGAGGAGATCAATGGCTGAAAATGCATCGGAGGGCAACAGATGGTGGGCCAGGGGTACAGTTGCCTTGGGTTATCCCCCGCGCAACTTCGCAGAGCGATGACCGTTGGATGGAGAGCTTCGGATCAGACGGTTGACATGCATATCGCACTGGGTCAAATGCCGAACGTTAACGCGCGATGGGGGGGCGGTTTTGAAATAGTGATGGAGACACGTGTTGGGCGGTGAGTGGAATCTCTCTAAAAATAAAAATACCGCCCACCTCCCAACGACGGTGCGATAGATACCGGCGGTTTTCAGATATGCGCAGCTGCGGGGACCACCAGGCGAGATGTACCACAGACCGTTGATCCACGGGTAAATGAACGGTGGAGATGCGATGAACAGTGAAAGGAGGTGGGTGATGGGTGCTATGGGGAATGCGACGACCGTCCGATCTATACAGATCGACGGTTCAAAATGTGCCCGATACATATTTTCGCTAAGCACTTTTTCGGGCTAGCGCGTGGTTTCGGCGCCCGGGTCACGTGGTGGAGAAGGTTAGGGGGCTGGCCGAAAGGTGATAAACCCATAGACATGAAGAATATGATTATTTGGCCTAGTTTTAGTGCATTTTTAGGCCAATAAAGGGTAACGATAGGGGAAAGAAGGGGAAATTAAACCACACCAGGGATGTGTGTATGGTTTAGAGGGGTTTTTTGGAAAGTCTAGAAGGATTAGGGGAGGGATTTTGGGGTGAAAACGGGGAATTTAACAAAGGGAAAAGGGTTGAAAAGGGATATTTTGCAGGGATACAAGGGGCAAATGTAGGCCTTTGGGAGCGCAATTTTTTGCAATCAGAGAGGCTTTATAATGGAAATCAACAGAGGGAATTTCATCAAAGGACAAAGGCACGAGGAGGCTTCAAGGATGATGTGTTTTCAGGGGAAATGCATTCCTTGAAGGCTCAAAAACATTTTAGCCCCCTGTTTGCTTGTCAAAAATTTATAGGGGGCTAACAGTGGCTCCACATGGGGATGGCTTCTTCTTGAAGGAGTCAAGAATTCAGAAAATAAATCTTTGGTGTAGGCCAGATGCCTGGTACTTGACTCATTCTTTTCTTCCTTAGATCACCTGCCACAAACCATGAAGACATCACATCAGCAGTAAAATTCTCCCAAACAATCTACCTACCCATCCTAAAATCCTAGAATTTTTTCTTCCAGGGTGCATTTGGACTAGCAGACCGTTTACATCATTTATTTTTATAAACAGAAAATAAACCTATTCTATTTCTACCCTTATTACTCCATGAGACCAGATTAGACTGTTGGCCTCATAACTTTCTCTACCTACACTAATATCTGCTAGGATTAAAATATCTAGCAGACTTCTTCTCTACATTCTAAGACATAAATTGAAAACAATCAAGCCGGGATTAGACTGTCTAACTTGCTGGACTTTGCAGAAATTAAAACAACTAACTACATGCTCACACATTGAGCTTTATTGAGCTTTTCCTACCTACCCTACTCTAACTGGAATATTTACAAGTCTAGCTTACAAAAATTGTCTTCCAATGTAACCAGTGCATCAAGTGATCCCATGACTGGTCCTTTCTGCTCAGCTCCTTGAGCAGGCTGGATAGGCAGAGGCAACCCCCACTCTTTTTGTTCCACAATAGAAGCTACAAAAATTTTTCTTGTTGTCTACAACATGCTGCTCAACAAGACCTTTGATCCTTCTTCAAAAGTGTGTAGGAAATGAGCATAAGGATCATGAAAGGATACCTGGCTATGAATATCTGGCAGACAGGCCTCAACCAGGATCTCTTCTTCTTCCACTGGATTGAGAAGAAAACTCTCTTGAGAAAGAGTGTCTCCTTCGTCTTCTAAATTGGAGGACTCATCGTATATGGCAGATGAGTCCTCTCGGAGCTCTGATATATTCGGCTCTGATGTGCTGAGCTCTGTGAAAAGGTCCATGTATTCTTGAGCAGGGGCTTGTTCCATTACTTCCTCTTTTTCAAGAGAAGGCTCGTTATTTTCATCTTGCTCAAGATTCTCTTCTTTGCTTTCCTCCTCATCTTCTGAAAAGGAAGGTTGCTGGTTTCCAGTCTCACTGATGATCTGTGGTAAAGCAGAATGAAGATTCAAAGAATCTTCATCTGCTATTATACTGTCTTAGCTCTCCCCATCAGTGTCATAAATAGGTTGGCTAGACCAAGTCAGCCATTCTGGACGCTCAACATGTCTTTCTTCGTTCCGATTCTCAGAGGAGCTTTCTGGATTTGTATCATCAAACTCATAAGATGAATGAGCAAGAGCGTGTGTTCTACAAAATATTTCGGAAGTGGGCTGCTGGTTTAATGTCTGATCAATCTCTTCTTCTGTCAAAGGAGGGGTTTTCCTCTCATCATGGACAGAAGAAAAACAATCCTCTTTCTCTTGTATCAGTTGATTTGGAGGTTGGATGTTTTCTTGAGCCTCTTCTTCCACATCATATTCTACCTCCTCCAAGTGTTCTCTCGTTTCCTCAAAGCAGCATTCCCTATTAGCCTTTTCTATTAGGTCTTGATATTATCTAGTCAGCGTAACACAAGACATAGGTAAGCAATCAAGCAGTTCCTGATCACTTTCCTCTTTGTCTTCTATAGACTCCTGAGCATCATACATGTCTTTCTCATCTTCTCGGTCTTGAGTTTGTTCTTGTTCTGGAAGAGGCATGGGTTGTTCTAAATAATCATCATTTGCATTCAGATTAGCCATATACATTTCCAGCACTTTACCAAACGTTTCTGTTATTTCATCTAATTGGTCATACAAAGCATCATACTTTGTATCCCTGTCCATGTTTGGATTCATATTCATGCAAAGAAGACTACTGCTTCTTCTCAACCAGTTCAGAGTCCTCCACCAGTGGAGTCATCGGGTCTTTTGGGAGTTATGGAGTGTGGAGTCGCCAGGTGGATGTATATGAATGTTTGAAGCAGGATGTTGTCCACCATCAAAAATTAGAGCCAATCTAAAGGCAAAGTGGCCTCTTCCCCAGTTGAGTCGCCATTATGTTGGGGTTCCCATGTTTTGGCCAGATCAGAAAGACCAAAAGATGAGGCAATATCATAACCACTTTGGGATCCTAGGATCTAGCCCTCCTGGATCTAGAGAGGGATATATCCATAAAATAAAGAATGATATATATCTTTGAAGCTCAAATTGAGATATTAGGCTAGGTATGAAGCACAAACGGGGGGGGGGGGGTTTAAAATGGTTTGGTTGGTTGGTTGCTGGGTTGGTCATGAGATCATAGACTGAGAAAGTAATGGGAGAAAAGGAACAAAACAATAGGATGTTTCAGCAAAGAGGATAGTTCAAGAAGGTGCCATCCATTGGGCTATGGAGTCATGAAAGGTAATTACATGCAACAACTAGCCAACGCTTTCAGAGGGCAAGTCATCTACACTAAAGGATGTTTTTAGATAGATGGTGGGATGGAACATTAAGGATTGAAAGTGAAAGAAGGAAAGCAACCCAATTTCTATCTATAGTTCAGGTCAGAGGTCATTTAACTCCATACCTGCTTGGACATACTCATAGGCAACTCTCAAAGGAGGGAGAAAGGGGCAGCTTATAGATCGGACCAGAGGTCATTTAACTCCAGGTCAGCTTTAGCATGCTCCAAGGGAAAAACAGAGATAAGTTTAACAGAGCCAAGGTCTATAGATCAGAGAAGGACTTTGAACCTTCAATGCTTTGACACCAGCAAGAGATCTTAGAAAGGCCATCTGGTCGCACAAGGATCCTAGTGAACAGGGCTAACTCTAATCCCTAGTGTTCCCAAATCTTCTAGCTTAAACCCAACAAGAACAACTAAAGATAGATTTCATTAATTCATACATCAGCTAGCAGGAAATGGCATCCACTACACTGGTTAAATTAACTGAAATCAACCCTTAGATAACACATTTAGCAGAAAACATTGAAGGCAAGGAGAGTAGAGACATAGGGTACCTAACAAGGGTAAATCTTATGCCATATTTCTGATGCGAGCCCAGAAGACCAATGAACAACATGAGAATGTAATAAAACAATAAGATAAGAAAACATCACTCGTCATAATAGACCAGGATCCAAAGAAATGTGCTTGATTAATTGATGCAAAACCAGTCACATACACTGAGCTCAATGGCTGTTACAGTCCAGACTTTCTCCTCCCAGCCTACTACATTACAAACTACTCTGCTACTCCCTCCCAAGACTGTTCTAACAGTCGAACTGAATCCCTCTAACTACAACAACAACAACCGAACAACAACCTTTACAATATGTTCTCGAGATTTCTTATAGCTCGAGTGGAGCAGAGAAGGTAGATGGAAAACTAAATGCAGCATTAAAACTCAGAAACAGCAAGGAGGGCCGAGGCTCCATTCAGTTTAAATTCTGGGCATTTATCTCTGGTACTCGTTGGATGATGGAGTGGTCTTCATCAGATTTCCATTTACTCCAGGTATGTCTCTGGTGTACTGAACAAAATGTAGAACGATGATGCTAGGGTCTGCCATACTGTATAACTAATGCACTGGTAGCATGGGACTATTGTCATGGCTGAAAAATCTCCCTAGAACACGGTTTAGAGTGCAGACGATATGGGCACCTTGTCCTTTTATGGAAGAACGTTCTGCTGATAGGGAAACCCTGATAGTATGGTTTTCTGTGCATTGGACCTTCTGAGCGATCCACGGGGTCTTTGATTCTGGTACCTTGCCTTTGAATAATTGGATTAAGGCTTATAATTTGCAATTACAGGCCTTAAACGCTCTATTTTTCCACTGATACTCTTTACCGCTTTCTCGTTTGCCTCTGACTGCGAAATCTGTGCTTTAATGGCTCTGGGGAAGATTTTGCAGAGTTTAAACCCTGTTCCTTTAATGCTAGTCCTGTCATAACGTCTTCTCAGACCTTTCTTCGTGACTTCGATCTCTGAACATGGTCTTCCTTGCGTTCCCCGCCACCGTGACAATGACTGTGAACAGTGGAGGCTTTCGCCACCTGAAACCCTGCAAAACAAGAAAACTCATTAAGAAAACATGCATAGGGAGGGTGAATGCAGCGGGGAAGACGAAAGTGGACGTGCAGTTGGTGAAATGGTGGAATAGTGCGGGCTTATGGTGGAAAATGCAGTGGGAGGCTTGCAGAATGGTGGTGCAGTGGGAAAATGCAGTTGGAGGGTGGCGAGAACGGAAATTTTAATGTAAAACATTAACATTTGACCTTTGAGTGAATATATATAAATGGACGGGCGAGAAATATGATGAAACATGTGGAATGGGTGACGTGGTGGGAGCGGTCAGCGGCGGGACATGCAATCAAATCTGGACTGTCCGATCTCGGGAGGAGATCGATGGCTGAAAATGCATCGGAGGGTGATGGATGGTGGGCCAGGGGTACGGTTTCCTTAGGTTATCCCCCGTACAACTTTAAGGAGTGATGACCCCTGGATGGAGAGCTTCAGATCGGACGGTTGACATGCATATTGCGCCGAGTCAACTGTCGAACGTTAATGCGCGATGGGGGGTCGGTTTTGAAATAGTGATGGAGACACGTGTCAGGTGGTGAGTGGAATCGCTCCAAAAATAAAAATACCACCCACCTCCCAACGGCGGTGCGATAGATACTGGCGGTTTTCAGATATGCGCAGATGCGGCGACCACCAGGCGAGATGTACCGCGGACCGTTGATCCACGGGTAAATGAATGGTGGAGATGCGATGAACGGTGAATGGAGGTGGGTGATGGGCGCTATGGGGAATGTGACGACCGTCCGATCTATACAGATCGATGGTTCAAAATGTGCCCGATGCATATTTGCGCTAAGCACTTTTTCAGGCTAGCGCATGGTTTCGGCGCCCAGGTCACGCGGTGGAGAAGGTTAGGGGGCTGGCCGAAAGGTGCTAAACCCATAGACATGAAGAATATGATTATTTGGCCCAGTTTTAGTGCATTTTCAGGCCAATAAAGGGTAACGATAGGGGAAAGAATGGGAAATTAAACCACACCAGGGATGTGTGTATGGTTTAGAGGGGGTTTTTGGGAAAGTTTAGAAGGATTAGGGGAGGGATTTTGGGGTGAAAAGGGGGAATTTAACAAAGGGAAAAAGGGTTGAAAAGGGATATTTTGCAGGGATACAAGGGGCAAATGTAGGCCTTTGGGAGCGCAATTTTTTGCAATAAGAGAGGCTTTATAATGGAAATCAATAGAGGGAATTTCATCAAAGGACAAAGGCATGAGGAGGCTTCAAGGATGATGTGTTTTAAGGGGAAATGCATTCCTTGAAGGCTCAAAAACATTTTAACCCCCTGTTTGCTTGTCAAAAATTTATAGGGGGCTAACAGTGGCTCCACATGGGGATGGCTTCTTCTTGAAGGAGTCAAGAATTCAAAAAATAAATCTTTGGTGTAGGCCAGATGCCTGGTACTTGACTCATTATTTTGTTCCTTAGATCAGCTGCCACAAACCATGAAGACATCACGTCAGTAGTAAAATTCTCCCAAACAATCTACCTACCCATCCTACAATCCTAGCATTTTTTCTTCCAGCGTGCATTTGGACTAGCAGACCCTTTACATCATTTATTTTTATAAACAGAAAATAAACCTATTCTATTTCTACCCTTATTACTCCATGAGATTAGATTAGACTGTTGGCCTCATAACTTTCTCTACCGACACTAATATCTGCTAGGATTAAACTGTCTAGCAGACTTCTTCTCTACATTCTAAGACAGAAATTGAAAACAGTCAAGCCAGGATTAGACTGCCTGACTTGCTGGACTTTGCAGAAATTGAAACAACTAACTACATGATCACACACTGAGCTTTATTGAGATTTTCCTACCTACCCTACTCTAACTGGAATATTTACAAGTCTAGCTTACAAACATTGTCTTCCAATGTAACCAGTCCATCAAGTGATCCCATGACTGGTCCTTTCTGTTAAGCTCCTTGAACAGGCTGGATAGGCAGGGCATCCCGCACTCTTTTTGTTCCACAACAGCAGCTACAAAATTTTTTCTTGTTGTCTGCAACATGCTGCTCAACAAGACCTTTGATCCTTCTTCAAAAGTGTGCAGCAAATGAGCATAAGGATCATGAAAGGATACCTGGATATGAATATCTGGAAGACAGGCCTAAACCAGGATCTCTTCTTCTTCCACTGGATTGAGAAGAAAACTCTCTTGAGAAAGAGTGTCTCCTTCGTCTTCTGAACTGGAGGACTCATCGTATATTGTAGCTGAGTCCTCTCGGAGCTCTGATATATTTGGCTCTGATGTGCTGAGCTCCGTGAAAAGGTCCATGTAGTCTTGAGCAGGGGCTTGTTCCATTACTTCCTCTTTTTCAAGAGAAGGCTCATTATTTTCATCTTGCTCAAGATTCTCTTCTTTGCTTTCCTCCTCATATTCTGAAAAGGAAGGCTGCTGGTTTCTAGTCTCACTGATGATCTGTGGTAAAGCAGAATGAAGATTCAAAGAATCTTCATCTGCTATTATACTGTCGTAGATCTCCCCATCAGTGTCATAAATAGGTTGGCTCGACGAAGTCAACCATTCTGGATGCTCAGCAGGTCTTTCTTCATTCCGATTCTTAGAGGAGCTTTCTGGATCTGTATCATCAAACTCATAAGATGAATGAGCAAGAGTGTGTGTTCTACAAAAGATTTTGGAAGTGGGCTGCTGGTTTAATATCTGATCAATCTCTTCTTCTGTCGAAGGAGGGGTTTTCCTCTCATCATGGACAGACGAACAACTGTCCTCTTTCTCTTTTATCAGCTAATTTGGAGGCTGGTTGTTTTCTTGAGCCTCTTCTTCCACATCAGATTCTGCATCCTCCAAGTGTTCTTTCGTTTCCTCAAAGCAGCATTCCCTATTAGCTTTTGCCATTAGGTCCTGATATTCTCTAGTCAGCGTAACACAAGACATAGGTAAGCAATCGGGCAGTTCCTGATCACTTTCCTCTTCGTCTTCTATATACTCCTGAGCATCATACATTTCTTTCTCATCTTCTCGGTCTTGAGTTTGTTCTTGTTCTGGAAGAGGCATGGGTTTTTCTAAATAATCATCATTTGCATTCAGATTAGCCATATACAAATCCAGCGCTTTACCAAACGTTTCTGTTATTTCATCTAATTGGTCATACAAAGCATCATACTTTGTATCCCTGTCCATGTTTGGATTCATATTCATGGAAAGAAGGCTACTGCTTCTTCTCAACCAGTTCAGAGTCATCCACCAGTGGAGTCATCGG
Organism: Pinus albicaulis; assembly: GCA_034641835.2. NCBI lineage: Eukaryota > Viridiplantae > Streptophyta > Pinopsida > Pinales > Pinaceae > Pinus > Pinus albicaulis. Next base: position 349,128,769 of record CM076570.1, on the reverse strand, counting down.
GTCTTTTGGGAGTTATGGAGTGGGGAGTCGCCAGGTGGATGTATATGAATGTTTGAAGCAGGATGATGTCCACCATCAGAAATTAGAGCCAATATAAAGGCAAAGTGGTCTCTTCCCCAGTGGAGTCGCCATTATGTTGGGGTTCCCATGTTTTGGCCAGATCGGCAAGACCAAAAGATGAGACAACATCATAACCACTTTGGGATCCTAGGATCTAGCCCTCCTGGATCTGGAGAGGGATCTCTCCATAAAACAAAGAATGATATATATCTTTGAAGCTAAAATTGAGATATTAGGCTAGGTATGAAGCACAAAGGGGGGGGGGGTTTAAAATGGTTTGGTTCGTTGGTTGCTGGGTTGGTCATGAGATCATAGACTGAGAAAGTAATGGTAGAAAAGGAACAAAACAGCTGGATGTTTCAGCAAAGAGGATAGGTCAAGAAGGTGCCATCCATTGGGCTATGGAGTCATGAAAGGTAATTACATGCAACAACTAGCCAAGACTTTCAGAGGGTAAGTCATCTACACTAAAGGATCTTTTTTGATAGATGGTGGGATGGAACATTAAGGATTGAAAGTGAAAGAAGGAAAGCAACCCAATTTCTGTCTATAGATCAGGTCAGAGGTCATTTAACTCCAGACCTGCTTGGACATACTCATAGGCAACTCTCAAAGGAGGGACAAAGGGGCAGCTTATAGATCGGACCAGAGGTCAATTAACTCCAGGTCAGATTTAGCATGCTCCAAGGGAAAGACATAGATAAGTTTAACAGAGTCAGGGTTTATAGATCAGAGAAGGACTTTGAACCTTCAATGCTTTGACACCAACAAGAGATCTTAGAAAGGCCAGTTGGTCGCACAAGGATCCTAGTGAATAGGGCTAACTCTAATCCCTTGTGTTCCCAAATCTTCCAGCTTAAACCCAACAAGAATAACTAAAGATAGATTTCATTAATTCATACATCAGCTAGCAAGCAATGACATCCACTACACTGGTTAAATTAACTGAAATCAACCCTTAGATAACACATTTAGCAGAAAACATTGAAGGCAAGGAGAGAAGAGACATAGGGTACCTAACAAGGGTAAATCCTATGCCATATTTCTGATGCGAGCCCAGAAGACCAATGAACAGCATGAGAATGTAATAAAACAATAAGATAAGAAAACATCACCCGTAGTAATAGACCAATATCCAAAGAAATGTGCTTGATTAATTGATGCAAAACCAGTCACATACACTGAGCTCAATGGCTGTTACAGTCTAGACTTTCTCCTCCCAGCCTACTACATTACAAACTACTCTGCTACTCCCTCCCAAGACTGTTCTAACAGTCGAACTGAATCCCTCTAACTACAACAACAACAACCGAACAAAAACCTTTACAATATGTTCTCGAGGATTCTTATATCTCGAGTGGAGCAGAGAAGGTAGATGGAAAAAAAAATGCAGCATTAAAACTCAGAAACAACAAGGAGGGCCGAGGCTCCATTCAGTTTAAATTCTAGGCATTTATCTCTGGTACTCGTTGGATGATGGAGTGGTCTTCGTCAAATTTCCATTTACTCCAGGCATGTCTCTGTTGTATTGAAAAAAATGCAGAACGATGATGCTAGGGTCTGCCATATTGTATAACTAATGCACTGGTAGCATAGGATTGTTGTCAGGGATGAAAAATCTCCCTAGAACACGGTATAGAATGCAGACGGTATGGGCACCTTGTCCTTTTATGGAAGAACGTTCTGCTGATATGGAAACCCTGATAGTATGGTTTTCTGTGCATTGGACCTTCTGAGCGATCCACGAGGTCTTTGATTCTGGTACCTTGCCTTTGAATAATTGGATTAAGGCTTATAATTTGCAATTACAGGCCTTAAACGCTCTATTTTTCCACTGATACTCTTTACCGCTTTCTCGTTTGCCTCTGACTACGAAATCTGTGCTTTAATGGCGATGGGGAAGATTTTGCAGAGTTTAAACCCTGTTCCTTTAATGCTAGTCCTGTCATAACGTCTTCTCAGACCTTTCTTCATGATTTCGATCTCTGAACATGGTCTTCCTTGCGTTCCCCGCCACTGTGACAGTGACTGTGAACAGAGGAGGCTTTCGCCACCTGAAACCCTAAAAAACAGGAAAACTCGTTAAGAAAACATGCACGGGGAGGGTGAATGCAGCGGGGACGACGAAAGTGGACGTGCAGCTGGTGAAATGGTGGAATAGTGCGGGATTACAGTGGAAAATGCAATGGGAGGCTTGTAGAATGGTGGCGTAGTGGGAAAATGCAGTTCGAGGGTGGCGAGAATGCAAATTTTAATGTAAAACATTAACATTTGACCTTTGAATGAATATATATACATGGACGGGTGAGAAATACGATGAAACACATGGAATGGGTGACGTGGCGGGAGTGGTCAATGGCGGGACATGCAATCAAATCTGGACCGTCCAATCTCGGGAGGAGATCGACGGCTAAAAATGCATCAGAGGGCAACGGATGGTGGGCCTGGGGTACGGTTTCCTTGGGTTCTCCCCCGCGCAACTTCATAGAGCGATGACCGTTGGATGGAGAGCTTTAGATGAGACGGTTGACATGCATATCGCGCTGGGTCAAATGCCGAACATTAACGCGCAATGGGGGGCGGTTTTGAAATAGTTACAGAGACACGTGTCGGGCGGTGAGTGGAATCGCTCCGAATATAAAAATACTGCCCACCTTCCAATGGCGGTGCGATAGATACCGGCGGTTTTCAGATATGCGCGGCTGCGGGGACCACCAGGCGAGATGTACCACGGACCGTTGATCCACGGGTAAATGAACGGTGGAGATGCGATGAACCGTGAAAGGAGGTGGGTGATGGGCGCTATGGGGAATGCGACGATCGTCCGATCTATATAGATTGACGGTTCAAAATGCGCCTGATATATATTTGCGCTAAGTGCTTTTTCAGGCTAGAACGTGGTTTCGGCACTCGAGTCACGTGGTGGAGAAGGTTAGGGGGCTGGCTGAAAGGTGCTAAACCAATAGACATAAAGAATATGATTATTTTGCCCAGTTTTAGTGCATTTTCAGGCCAATAAAGGGTAACGATAGGGGAAAGAAGGGGAAATTAAACTGCACCAGGGATGTGTGTATGGTTTAGAGGGGGTTTTTGGGAAAGTTTAGAAGGATTAGGGGAGGGATTTTGGGGTGAAAAGGGGGACTTTAACAAAGGGAAAAAGGGTTGAAAAGGGATATTTTGCAGGGATACAAGGGGCAAATGTAGGCCTTTGGGAGCGCATTTTTTTGTAATCAGAGAGGCTTTATAATGGAAATCAACAGAGGGAATTTCATCAAAGGACAAAGGCATGAGGATGCTTCAAGGATGATGTGTTTTCAGGGGAAATGCATTCCTTGAAGCCTCAAAAACATTTTAGCCCCCTGTTTTCTTGTCAAAAATTTATAGGGGGCTAACAGTCTCAACAACTAAAAAATTTCTAGGTGGTCTAACTAGGCTAACTAGGAAGTTCGTATTGTTGATGTCATGATGACGTGAACATGCCAATAGGGAGTATGGGAACAATCATAACTCGCCACATGTTGGGGTCATATAGGCACATGTTGTCGTGATTTGATTGGTTGTAGTGTGTCTTGGTGGCCTAATGGGAGACTTCCATGTGGTCTAACCAGAAGTTTCCATGTGGCCGAACCGGAGGCTGCCACGTGGTGCCTACACACTGGCTAATTTTTTTTTAAGGGTTGGATGGCCTAGGCAGGGATGCAACTAACGACATGCCACAACATAGCCTAGCACTCTACCATCTCTCATATATGGCGGTTCTTACCCCATAATTTTTTCACACCTAATTAAGTTTTATGTATTGGTTCTTTTTGGGAAGGGGCTAGTCATTGAGCCCTGGCCCCGAGTCACGACCATCGTGCATATGCCCATGGTGGAGGAGCGAAAGGAGGAGCATCGAAGGGGTCGGCCCCTGGTCACAAGATACTCCATGGGACTGAGCATGGAACTAGAAGGGTCATGTCAAAGAGGGTCAGGGATTCAACCCTAGCCCCTAGTGCTAAGATAACCATGGGATCGGCGTGGAGCCAAGTCAGATGAGGGTGACATTTAAGGCCTGACCCCTAGTCACATGGCCGACACGGAACATTTGGCTGAATAATTGAGGGCTAGCGCAACAGGTGCGGGTTGTTAGCCCCGACCCTTGGCCACATCAAACTGATGCGACCAAAAACCTGATAGAGAAGGATCCTAGGTCAGCGGGGGTGGACGATTGGCCCAACCCCGACCTAATGGCACCATGTGGCCTTGGTTTTGTGCCTAAATGGTTATTGGGAAAATTAAATAAGTGATAGAATGCACTAGATGTGGGTGAAATTGTCACCTCCTGAGTGGATTAAAGGGCGAAAATTTCGCTCTCGAGTCTCTTTGCAAGTTGATCCAATTTGGAGGATTAATAACAGGAAAAATTGGGGAGAGCCATAAATTGATGATTTTTTGGCCTTTCAGAGCCCAGGAAGAGTTGAGATAGGGGTTTTTGGACATTCTGAATCCAATGGAAGCCTATGTTCATTGATTGGAGCACTTATGGAGATACATTTTTCATGTTTGATTATATGGGTGCCAGGATCAATTAGTGGGATGAAGCAGTTTTTGAAGGTGTTTGAGCATGGAGAAGACCTTGTGGGGGTTTTCCAGCCTTCATATGTTATATGCAGCAGCTGTGACATCTATGATGCAGATCATGTTACTCTTTTCTCATTATGTCTTTTTGAGGAAAGCTCTCCTTTAGTACTTCAATGTGCAATTGTTGTACTTTTTATGTTCATTTTTAGATGGAGTACAGGGTCTTGATGTGAGATCCCTTTTCTTGTTAACTATTTCATGACTAAATGTAGGTTTTCATTCTTTTTAGAGTGAGATTTATTTGCAGGATAATGTTTCCTTAAAGGGGAACATAGCCACTCTTTTTGTCAACACACTTTATGTACTCTTTATCACTAAAATATATGGAGCACTCTAGCTGTGTTAGCAGGCCCAGAGATGTAGCCCAGGAGGGGTGAACTCCATCACCAAATTTTGTGTCATCTCTCTTCATGTTTTCCTTTATGATTTAAATGATGAAATTTCACTTGTTTAAATTTGACATGAAGTTAACTCATTTTCCTTGAAGAGACCATGAAACTTTTTGATATAATAAGACCCATTTTTACTCGCAAAGCGTAAGAGGATGGTCAACTTTTAGAAAGGAGAATTTCTCCTCCAATATCAGATCATTATTAATGCCAACATAAATAATATTGTATTTTAATAAAGTTTTGAACTAAAGTATGTTTAAAATATAAATAAAAAAACTAGATAAGTCAAACCTACTAAGGATGTAATAGTTGATTACTCGTGGGAAAAACAGGAGGGAACTAGGAGCCAATAAGATAGAACCTATTCCTCATCTTCAATTTGTTTTAAATGACATAAATTATTACCTCGTTGAAGGAAATTGGTATCTTTGGCTTTGGATAGTTGATTTTCTATTATTGTTCTTAACTGAATGTTTCCATATTTTAGAGGAGTTTGAATAGGGGTTCATACTTCTTATCAAGGGAATACAGTCTTCCCGAGACTTGTTGTATGCCTATATCCTTATCCAATTACTTGGCTAAGGTTTTCATGTGCATTGAACTCTGCTTCTCAATCAATTGAGCCATGATGGACTTGGTTTGCCAATAGAAGTTGATTTTCTTGAAGTATGTCATGTTGCGGCTTCGAAAAAACCTTTTGTAAAGGATCCAAGACATAATTTATGTGTCAATGCCTATGGATGGGATGTTTCCTATTTTCTCTCTAAATCTACATTCCATTTTCTCCACCTTTTCTTTTATGTTGGCGTGAAAACCTTTATAGTATATTGGCTCTACCTCCCTAGAAATTATTTCTTCTTTGGTGAATTTGGTGGGATTTGGCCTATGTTTCCTTGATCAACTCATTTTGGAGGTTTTGGAATAGTGACGATCTACGATAAGAGCCTTTCCTTTTTATCACCTGAAATGCATGGTAAATGTTATGTAAACTAAGATCTAAGAAGGGATGGGAGTTATGATGCCAAATAATTCTAAAGACAAGCTTGGATTCTATATGATTACCATATGTGAATTTTATTCAAAGTATAATCTAATATTAACTACACATCAACCATAGAGAAGATGGAGGATAAAGCCCCTATCCAAAAATACAAGAGGGTCAAATTTCCTCCTAGAAGGACCCTTGATGTTTAATAAATACATAATAAAAGTTATCCATAATGATATAGGCATACCTGTAAATCAAATCAACGAAATAAAAAAGCTCGTTTCACCCTAGAAATCCACTCACCTCCATGATATGATAATTTGGTTCCTTGAAGGTTCCAATAGTAGTCATGATGTCTCCCTTTTGATCAATAATGTTAGTGATGACACTTGAAATGAGCAACCTTAACCCCTTACTTAAATTTTTGTTAACCATTTTCCTTTCACACCTAGAATGTCTCCTCCATTCCTTCCTCCTTATGAAAGCTAAACACTACACACAAGTATCATTTTCCTGTCTAATTTTATCAATGTTATATGAACAAATACTAAATATTTTTTCCCATTTCAATATAGTATATAAACATGGAAAATGGTGAGAACACTTCATGAATTATTATTTTTCCTTTTTGTTAGTGCAAGTTTCATACCTAGGATTCAAGCTTTGTGGCGAACAAATGCCTTGTAAGCATCAAGATTTTAAATATCCAAGGGTTGGGGAAAACCTCACTTGAGATGCTTACAAGAATTGTAGAATCGTTAGATCGATATCCTCTACAAATGATGAGGTATTCAAGCATGAAAGAAAGATATTAATATCTCACAAAGTCACATAAAGAAAGATTAAATATACATAAAATACTACCAAACAACTAAAGAATACACTAAGCAGAAAACATAAGACTCATAGAAGCCATAAATAGAAATAAGATCTTTACATGACAAACATACAATTTTTTCGTCTCCATTACATTACTTGAGAGCTCTACAAATTTAGGACATCTCTTTCTCAACTAAAAAACCTTTTACAAATCTCTCTCTCTCTCTCTCTCTCTCTCTCTCTCCCCCCATCCTTTTATAAGTTGCTCCCCATGGGGACCACACCAACCTTCCCTAACTCAATTACAAAATGGTACATATTTTTATAATTTCATTACAAGTCCTCCTCAGATGCTTATGCAATGTACTCAATTCTACTGCATAGCATACTCAAAGAAGTGTCCATGCACATCTCTCACTTTCTTGGAACAATGTCTTGTAGAATAGTTATTCAAAAAATAGTCTCCCCCTAGTCCCAACATTTTTTTTTCAAAGATAAAGCCATAAATTTTGTATTCATGATGAAAATAAAGTTACATTTTGAAGGCAATTTTAACATGCAGGTGTAAAGAATATGTCGCAAATTCCTAAACTAAAATATATATCATCTTGAGCATTGCATGATTTTATTGATACATCACAACCACAAGCTATATCCAAAATCATGGAGCTAATAAATCCATTTTAAGGTTCACTAAATTAGGTTTGAATCCAAATTTTCTTGAACATCTACCCAACCCATTAACCATAATAACATAAGTAGTAGTATGCGTTAAACAGAGATAATATGACCAAGTTAAAACCCTGGAAGTTGGCTACCCAAATAACCCCAACGAGGCACACAAACTCTTGGCATTCCATTTCCTTGGGTTATGGTTTTATCTTGTTGTTCAATAATAAAAAGGCCCTTGAGCCTCATAGTAACACAGTTCATAGGAATGTAGCTGCCACATATCTTCTCAACGATAAGCTACCATCGTTCGAGCTAGTTTATATCCATTCTGAATGTAAGCACATTTCAATTCTTTGATGTTAATTAAATGAAGTGTTATTTCCTCTGCATCTCTATATTTATGGTTATATTTGTATTTTTTTGTGTTCCTGTTTCAATTCGGATCAGTGGTATCAAAGCGGTCTACTCTTTTTCTATTTTTGTTTGCATGTCCCCAACGAGGTTAGGGTATAACGAGTTAGGGCCCGAATTGGTTGAACCTTTACAATACTAGAATCGCAAGCCCCGATGGCCTCCCATGGTAGGATAAAATAAAGACGAGGGAGCAGGAGATCATTTCAAAATATTTCTCAAAGAAGCCCTTGAGCGACAAAGGAACATGATGATGGATAAATTTTCCCAGATCCTTCCGTAGATGCCCACATGAGATGCATCTTCATCCAGAAATTGATCTTGAGGTGCCATTCCTTTCAAGGTACAAGTCAACTTTGATATTCCCATATTTGAAGGTCATATAGATGCAGGTGTCATAGATATATGGTTAAATCTGCTTGATCAAATCATCATGAATAAACATATCTTGTCTGGTTATCTCAAAACTCAACCATCATAGATCACATGTAACCATCATAAACCAAAATAATTGATCACGTGCATAATTAAAACTAAAATAAAATATTGATACTTATCCTTTAATAGGTCCTTTTCTTCTACCTTTATCCTTTTTCCTTTTTGTAGACACGCCATATTGGTTTCCACACACAACAAACACAAAGTACCTTCTTTTCTTCAATCACGTACACATACACAATGTACATCACAACACATACATCCACACACATCATACAACATGACACATACACCTGCATTCGATATGCACATAATACCACATGTGCCCAACATAGCATGTACGACATGCACACAATACAACATGTACAACATGTAAAAAATACCACCTATACACAACACCACTTGCACAACATGTACATGGTACCACATGTACACGACACCACCTGCACAATGTGTACACAACGCCACCTGTACATTGCACCACCTATACAATCTGTACACAATACCATAAGTAACAACACCACATGCATGACATGTACACAAAACCACATGTACACAACACCACATTCATGACATGTGCACAACAACACCTGCACAAAGTTTTGGCGTCCCGTTTTTTGATAGTTTGGCAAATAAAAAGACAAGGCAACATTAGAACCAATATTTAGAGTTACAGGATCTAGTCCTCCCGTTCTCAGAGAGGGATCTCTCGAATGTTTGTTTGCAAATATTTATCTTGTGTGCTTAGAGTATTGGTTTTAGACTAGTTATTAAGTGCAGGTGTTTGTTTGTTTGATTGGTTGAATTGATACAACAGAATATGAAAGATCTAGGAAAGGTAGGTAGAAAGAGGAAGTAGTAGCTTCATTGGGCAATGGAGTCAAAAAGAGGTCATGAAAAACTTATCAATGGATATGGGATATCAGAGGGAAAATCTAACTTGGCCACAGGATCCTTTGGTTTTTGGAATGAGATGGACATCAATGATTTGGAAAGAGAATTTAAATTCTCAACAAAGGGAATTAGAAAACATAACTTGAACAATAAAGAGCTTTTTGATATACAGGGCTAACCATGAATTCTATAAATCACACCTTTAAGAAAATAAGGATTTCAAAACAAATTTTAAAATGAAATCTAAGATTCAGGGAACACCCTATTTCCTCAAAGATTTTATTTCAAATGATTTAGAAAACATAAAATATTCACTGATAATTGCAGTCATAGAAGAGGGAACACCTAAATACATCTATGATCACAATTATAACGACCTTTAAGCCAACTGTTTAAGCAAGGACAAAGGGCAAGATCAGAACATACCTCCTTGACTCACTGTAAACAAAAAACTTCAAAGGGAGACTTAAATAACAATTTTTAAGTGGCAACAGACAAGCAGGGAGAACCATAAATCATGTTGAAACCAACTATTCAAACTATTAAGGAAATAAACAAGCATGAAGACTAAAGAGAGAGATTAAAGACTCTAAAATACTTCAGCATAAGAAAACATGAAACAGTGAAGGATGAACAGGTCTAAGGTGCTTCCAAGATTCATTTCTTAGCCTAAAATTTTCAACCTACTGTAGTAAGAAATTATGGAACATAATGAAAACAGGAGAAAACATTAAACAATTTAGAATACTTCACCAATAGCCAAGCTCATGGATCCAATGATAGAGCCTTCTTAGTGACAAGCATGCAACAACATCATCAGGGCTTCCAAGACTTCAATTTATTCTTCAACTTCAACAGACTATGTATTATTTCAGAGCGTTTCAGTATTACAACTAGTGATCAACCAACAATTTATCATCTTCTACAGAAGTATTTATAGAAGAATGAGGAGGTGAGATCTGATAAAAGATCTCTCAGGACAATTAATACAGAGTGATGCCTTCTCAGCCTTTGAGGGGCTCGATGAAGAAGTTTACAGATGTTTCACTGTATTAATTGATATACATTAAAGATTTTAAGCTCGGTGGGAGCTCTTGTTGACCTTTAAGGCTTTGCGTTATGTTATAGTAACTCTGCTGATATTTTTGTCATTAAATTCTTTCAGTAGAATTAACTGTTCGGCTGCGTTGAGGCAAATATCTGATTTCGAACAATAACTTCAGCCTCTGTTTGAATGCTTTGAGGCACAGGTGGCTTTGTGGTAGCTGAGAGGGGTCAATTTTCCTCAGATGTGGCGGTGGAGGCTTTTCTGTCTGATAAACACTTATGATTTTCTTTAATTGTGTTTTAATTTGGAGGATTAGGCTTTTGATAATTAATTTTAGCCGTAATCCCCAAATTTGTCTTCAATCTTCTGTTCTGCTGTATTCTGTCTTCAACACTAATACTCTTTTAATTGTGATTTAAAATCACAGTGTCTTGTTGATGTGCAGGCCGCGCAGGGCTCGTATGGCATCAATGCCTCATGAAGCATTTATGAAACGTGGAATTTGAACCCCGCGAATGGTCTCCTTTGATGAATCAAAGGCACGAGAAATGTCTTTCCCGGCCTTCGGCCTTTCTTTCGATATAATGGAAAACCATTAATCCCTGCAAAATACAAACAATAATTAAAAAATCCTGCGTTTTTTGGGAAAAACCGCTTCAGAGGGTGTGGGAGGAGCGTAGTCGTTGGATGGCATCATCCAATGGTGGAGATCAGCCAAGAGAAGGTTAAAAGGAGAGCAGAGGGAAGAATAAGACGGAACCGTCGATCGCACAATGATCAACGGTGGTGATTGGTTTTGAAAACCCTTTGGTGGAAGGCGGAGGGCGATGAAATAATACGGGAATGATCTGGGACCGTCTGATCTGGACACATGGACAGTCCAAATCCAATCGGAGGATCGCAATCGGCAGAGGAATGATGTTAAAGCGCTCGGAAAAATACTTACGATGCAATGTAGCGCGGACCGTTGATCTAAGGATCATATCAATGGTGGAGAATGAATCGGAGGGATGGCTGATCGGGGGGGGACAAACAAATGTACCGAATGGAAAATGCAATTCGATTGAGCGCTGACCGTTGATTTGAGGATCAGATCAACGGTGGGGAATGAATCGGAGGGATGGCCGATCGGGGGGGACAAACAAATGTACCGAATGGAAAATGCGATGCGATTGAGCGATGACCGTTGATCTGAGGATCAGATCAACGGTGGGGAATGAATCGGAGGGATGGCCGATCGGGGGAAGAAATATAATGCGCCCGATGAAGCTTGCGATGCGATGTTGCGCGGGATGTTGATTGGCTTAAGATCAATGGTCGGGATTGTTCAACTTACGCACCGACGGAAACCCTTTAAAATATAGGAAAACCCATCATTTAAATTAAACAAAGGTTTTATGGTATGGGCGGGGTATATATATAATATGGTTAGGCACCCGTCTGCGAGGCCTTGTTTTATATGGAACGATAATAGGCCCAGGGCGTTTATATAACAAATGGCCAATCGCAATCAGAGCCTCGGGCTCGCTCTTTTTTATCTAACCATTTTTGAACTTTTGCGACGCAATAAGCACATTGTGGGCTTAGCACCTGGTTCTAGGGTGCAGGCATATGGAGGGGAAGTGGTTTAGGACTTAGCCCAAGGGGGCTTAAGTCTGTAATACAAAAATGGGTTTTTTATAGATTTTCAATGGTTTTCAAAGGATTTTGAGGATTTCGATAAGGCAAATAAAGAGTCTTAAACCTCATCAAAGGGGTTTTGATGAAGGAAAAAAGGGGAAAAATATGAGAATGAGGGATTTTATGGGGAATAAAGGGGTAAAAATGAGGTTAGTTTTGGAAGTGGAAGGAGGGGGAAAAAATGGCCTTTGGAGCAGTATTTCATCAATGAAATTAGTAGAATTTCAGAGTTTTTAAGATGGAAACAACAGTGAATATTTGGACAGAGGCATGAGGCCTTCAAGAGTCTTCAAGAGATAACACTTTTTAGCAATAAAATTTTGTTCCTTGAAGGCTCTGAAAGGGTTTTAGCCACCATTTGATATGACAAATTTTATAGGTGGCTAACACAATGAACCACATGTACAACATGTACACAACACCACATGCACATAAAACCACATATACAATCATGCACACAACACCATATTTACATAGAACCATATGTACAACATTCACACAACACCATATGTACATAGCATTGCATATACAACATGTACATAGCACCATATGTACACATCACCACATATCCAACAAGTGCACAACACCATATGCACACATCACCGCATATCTAACATGTGCATAGTACGATATGTGCACAACACCGCATATCCAACATGTAAATAGCACCATCTATATCGAGCACTGCATATGCAATATACACACAACGCCATATATACAACAGGCACACAACATCATATGTACACAATACTACATATGTTAGATGTACACATCACCATAGGTACAATCATTGAATATACAACATGTGCAACATATATATAACGGGATTACTACACATCCATAGACGACACACTGACTCCACATTCAGCTTGGAATACTGTCCCATGACCTTGGTATTATTTTTCCTTTATTAACTTTATCACCTGAACTTTTAACCTGGGGTTGTTACAATTTTTATCTCTAACATCTACCATTTTAATACCCTTCAATTGTGGGTTCAAAAAAAATCAAGGGTTGAGAGCCTTTGGTTATTTTCTAAGCATCTATGTCCTTTGCAACATTAGAGTATTCTTGATTTTCTCCTCATCCTCATTATTCTTCGATGTGTATGGCCACCTATATTTCAACTAAGAACAATGTGTTGCTACTATTCCTCTTGGATCATACCTATGGAAATAAAGTTCCCTGAACTTGAAGCATTCCAATTTGGTGGCTTCAACCAATGCTTCTTTATATATTTTTATGTAGTATGTGCCTACAAAAAAATAATAAGCATCCCATGGAGATTTCTTCATTCTTACTAACATGCCTCCAATTCTTGCAGTCACTTGATATGCCACTTCTTCTAGAATCACTATGTTAGTGATGAAAAAAGGGAGTTGATGTGGGGGCTTGCACACTCTGAACACTCTAATGTATGTGGCATCAAGTGGTGTGAACCAATATTCTACATCTTGTAGCTCTACCTTCGCGTGATCTAATAGGCAAGGTGATTCATGGTCAAAGAGGATGTGAAACAATGGTGAGATTAATCCTTCAACTATTCTTGTGTAGGATGGTATGTAATGATTCTCCCACAAGTCCTTGGAATATATGCCATGTAAATCTCTAGCTCTAGAGTTTGAGCTTCTCCCTGGTTTGAATAGAAGTTGTTATAATTTATATCCAATTGAATATTATTTTTTCTTAGGTGCAAGTGCACATCAATGGCACCCAACTTTCTTCAAGTGTTTTTGCATTAGGTCTTTCATAGAGTCGACAACACATAGCCATGATCGGTTGATATACTCTCCTTATCAGCTTAGTCTTGTAAATCCCATTAGCCTCAATATAGAATTTGTTGGGGTATTACCACCAACCCTTTAGGATCCATTTTCTACTTAGGTTTAAGTTCACACCATATTTCCATGAGTGCTACTTGGTATCTAGGAAATTTATAGTATGTGAATTCAGCTATGTCTTCACCATGGTTGTCTCAAATGGTCATATCTCTAACATCAATGCACTTTATAATCCATTCGATAGTCCCTCCACAAGGGAGGACTAATATATGTGATGCAACCTTGTGCAACCAAGACCTTTTGACATTCTAGTATACCTCAATGTCTTCTTCGCCATCAAGAATCTCCTTCTATATAAATAAATTATAGATTTGTGACCAAGTGATTGTCATAGATTTATCAATAAAACACACCATATCAGCCTATATGGGAACGAAAGGAATAGAGCTTTCTTCTTACCCTTATTTTTTAATTTCCTTTCTGGGCCTTTTCTTTGGAGGGTCCATTTTACCTAATTATGATGAGATGTTAAAACATTGTAGGTCTATTTTACCTAACATTAATAATATATTTATCATGAAAAAATTGTCAGAAGACAAATGAAAGGATAGTGTGTGGTGTAGGAAGGAAATACAGTCAAAGGTAGGGCATTGTGTTGTGATGCGAGGGCGGATGTTAGGCTAAGAAAATATGATGTGCCACAAGACAAGATATGTCATGATAAGGTAGATCACATTGTGAAAGAGGAGTATAGCCTATGCATTGGCTTGTGCCATTGTGTGAGGGTGAAAGGTGGGCGTAAATATGACTTGTGTCATTGCGTAGATGGGTATTAATGTATTAATACACAGTGTAGCACAATTTCACAACATAGCACACATATGCAAGATCCACTGTTGTGCATAGAAGGATAGGCATTATAGAAAGTAAACTTGCACAAGAGTGTAGGCTATTAGTAATGTGAAGCACAAAGCTGCAACACATTCAGTATGTGTATAATACACCATAGTGTGTGTGGATCAGGGTTGTGCCGCGAGAAAGTGTTGAAGGAATAACTCATGCAATAAGGGGGTGTCTAGATAGAAGAGGATATAATGGAGGGAAATATAAACAATGGTTAATATTACTAAGTGTCTAAGGCGAATGAAATATTAGAAATTATATATTAAGGTGGGAGGTATAAGGTTAGGAAGTCGAAGGGTCACGTGAGATATTAGATAATGTAAATCCACTAAAAAAATCATGATAACAAGTCAGGGGTGTGTTGAGATTGCAACAAGATGATGAGCTTAGTGAAAAGAGTCGCCTTCACTAAGTGGGCCTACAGGATATTTTTGGCGCAAGTCTATTTTTAGACTATGTCTATTTTTAGACATGTCGATCATATTCTATGAGTTGTAGGATGTTATTTGTGGATGGTTGGTCAAGTTGGAAAAATAGATGGACTTCTATTTTTAGACATATTGGGCGGAATCTATTTTTAGATTGCCAGCCTAAAAATAGATATGTCGAATATTATAAGCTCTTAATAATATTTTGACTATAAACATTATATTATTCTCTTGAAGCACTTCAGTTAAGTGCACAGATGTGGCACAGGAGCTGAAAAAAGGAATTATGCTATTCCTGAGGGTTAAGTGGAGCTATTGCATGGATACTTCAGTTAGAACTCATGTGACAGAGTTTGGTGGAGTTATTGAGGTAGTTGGTGGAGTTGTGTTCAGTTTAACTGAGTTAAACATGGTTGAGCTAGTTGTATCTAGTCTAACTGATTGATACACTACTGAGAGTGGTGTGAATGAATTATTAATTCACTAATTATTAACTCATTAATCAAATAAAGAATACATCAGTTAACTACAGTGCATGGACAGTTTCAATGGCGACCAGTGAAGAGGTAGGTGAAAGAGCAGTGTGACTATCAGTTGTGACTATAGTGTTGCATGATTTGCAACACACAGTGGTTGGAGATGCCAATGAGGATTGTGTGAGAAAGGCTGGACCAATTCGAGTTCATTCAGAGCCATTCTTCAGCAGTGATTGCACAGTAGAGGCGGGCTAGCAGGTGGCAGACATTGGAGCATGAGATTTGCTAGATCAGACCTGATTAGTGTGTAGCAATTGGAGATTGTACTAAGAGCTTGTGAGGAGCTTTGTATAATGATTGTTACATGATCTCTATGACATATAATATACAGATATTTGGGGGTTTTTAGCTTTAAGCTTTCCCATAAAATATTGTGTTCATATGTGTGGATGTTTATGGTTTTATTGTGCGCATGCGATTGTTTTTATTTCCGCAATTAATGATCAATGGTAGAAGAGACTCTGTATTGTGCATGAAGTCAAATAGTGTGTGATCAGGAGAATCTCAGATGTAAAACATATCAGTTATATAAATTTCTACAGGGTGAAAAGATTACCTTACACATGGTGCAACCCTCACATGGGTCGGTAGCACGTCACTCCTCCAAAAGGTAGAGAAAAATTGTCAGGTCATGATGCCCTATGGAAGTAAAGAGATCATGTGACAAAACTCAATGGTGCAAATGAATTGAAGTGGGGGGTATATATAGCTTCTTGCACATGTGAAGGCATTAATTTCACAATGAATGTGTTCTCGCAAAAGGATTTGTGACAGAAGGATTTGGCGATGTGATGCACTAAGCTATAAAGTTGTGTTGTGCCAAGTTAATATTATATGAAAACTAGTAAGGTGCGATGCACTATTTTTCCAGTTTGTCTTGCGCTACATTGTGAAAGTGTGATGCACTATGCAATTTATTGAACATTATTAAGTCAAAAGTACCTTTCCCTTTAGTCCTAGGGTGTGAAAAGGTTTTATGAGTTTTTTCACATAGATTCTTATAATTTGAATGAATGAGGGACTCCAAAATTTGGCCCTTGTCAAAAAATATTGGGGTTATTTTAGCTACTACAACAATTGGTGAATCACTGGTAGAACCTCCACATCTCTAGTTTAGCCATTATTTATGATGTATCTTAACATTTGAGAAGTATTTACTCAAATTCATGGGTACCACTTGTTCATTTTTTAAGTTTTTGTTAGAAGTTTAGTCTCTTTATTAACTTATCTTGGTCTCAAATCGTAACACACCAATTTCCATAAAAGTAAAACACCAAAAGCTTCAATGGGAAATGGAGATATTATGCATGTGAGTTTATACTGTTCCGAATTAAATATGAGTCGTAGGTGTTTCTCCAATTCCAATGAATTTCCATAGCCCCGATGGAGTCATTCAAGGAATCACACACATTAATTCATTACCAGCGAGCGTCCATATCACAGATGAAGTTAATTGCATCACCCCTCTGTGCAAGAAGCCCTTATCATGGCTTCACCCTTTTATTATTATTTTTTTGCATGCAATTTTTTGCATTCTTATTTTAGGCATTTGATGCTAGGGTGGATGAGGGATCCCAACTTATTTTTACAAACAAAGGGGTTTTCCCTTGTTTTCAGAGACTTTAAATATTTTTTAAAATATGTTTTCTCAAGACTACACCTTTCTCCCCACCTCTTATCTAACCAATGGGTCGACACATCATACACATAATTTATTGATTCAAGACTAATCAATTCGTGGAGATCCTATTAAAGATTTTATTTTTAATAGCTTGGGATATTTCCCCACAAACCTCAATTCTTATTTTCGGTATGAATGATGCAATGTATTAAGGTTTTTAAGACTTAACCAATAGATGGATATACAATGGTATCCAAACGATGAACAATTAAACCAATTTATGGAGATACAATGGTATTCAAACAATGAGAAGTTACTACAGACTTGTTCATGGCATCGATAGAGCATCATTTATTAATGGGTGAGTTATTTATGTACAAAACACAATTATTTATGTACAATGGATTCAAATTTATATGAAAATTGAAAAGAAAATTGGCAAGACAAAGGAAAGAAATAGGAAAAAAAAAATTCAAAATATGTATAAGGCGAAAACACTGAAAGACTTGTTATTAGAAATAAGCTTTAAGATCTTAGCCATTAATAGGGAGGGAATCAATCTCCCCATGTAAGGTTTGAAGTATATAAGTATTTAGGCCAAGATTCTTATGAATGAGGAAAGGATCAAGCTAGAGAGATTGGAACTTTGTTCGCTTGCCCTTTTCTTCATGGGGTTTATCCCATTCCAACACAAGGTCAACTACTTGGAATTATTTATTACAATTTTTTTTACCGAACCACCTTTCAATTCTTTGTTGGTGGGTGGTATAATTGGATTGGGCCTTTTTTATTTATTCCTTAAGCTTAATAAGAGTATCAATTTGGATTTGAATAGGTAAATATCTACCACATGAATCTTGATAAATTTGTAAGGTAGGAGGATAAATGTTCGGAGGTAGAATGAATTCCTTCTCATATAATAGGAAGTAGGGTGAGGTTCTAAGTGAGGATTTGGGAGTCACCCTGTCGACCCCCATAGAATTGGGTAAACCATTGTGCCAATTACGTTGTTGGGTGATGATAGTTTTCTTAAGGATGTGAATTAGATTATTTTTTCTTGAATTTTCTAAACCGTTTCCTCGGGGATAATAATTTGAGGAATGTCTCAAAATAATACCTTTGTCCAAATAAAATTCAAAGAATTTAAATGATAATAAGTAAGTAGCATCGTAAAAAACAAGGGACGTTGGAATGGTAAACCTAGTAATGATGTCCTGCTCGATAAATTGCATTACCATTTGATTGTTGACATGCTTAAGCATTATGAATTCAACCCAACGTGTAAAATAGTCCGTAGTAGTAAGGATATATCAGTGTTGTTTGGATGAGTACGGGAAATTTCCACCGATAATGTACAAAGCCCATTACTGAAATGGTTCTTCAACTTTGACTAGTTGTAATGGAACAACTACTCTTTTTCCCTTTCGACACACTTTTGGCATATAGGAGACTTTCTGGCATGAGAATGTGCATCTCTAAATAGATTTAGCCAATAGTATATTTCCCAAGTGATTTTGTGTGAACTATTATCATCACGTGAAGTGACCTCCAACCAACCCATCATGAAGTTCAGTTAGAATTTTATTTGCTTCTGACGATTTTTCAATTGATACTGAGTGGACTTCAATCTAACTGCACATTTGTGTTTTGCTAAAAAATCAGAAGGAAAGGTACCATGTTCCAAATCATTCCTTATCTTGTTATAATAATATGGTTCTGTAGTGGAATTATGCACAAGATCTCAATTATACATCTTAATCTTATCATCCCAATCTTCATTATCTTTTTTTTTTGGGATCCAGACCTTCTACAAGTAGTTTACATAGTTTACGACCCTTAATAGTATGTGTTTTAGTGTGTTTGGTGCACGTATGTACCAAATCACACCAACCTAAGGGGTGTGGTCTAACCACTTAAGTTATTGGTAACAGGTAGAAAAAGAAGTGGAGTCAAGAAAGTTAGTGGAACAAGATAAAATCGTCAACATACTAGATAGAGAATTAACATGCATATATAAACTAAAACTAAAAAAAATAAACACAAGATATGAATAGATTCAAGCATCTATAATAATCTGAACGGTGGCTCTTTGGACCCTCTTATTGAGTGTTGGTAGGAAATAAGGATGAAACTTTAACCCTCTTGCCAAAGGGCCCCAAGAACACAAGTTATAAGTCCCGATGCAAGGATGTTTTTACTCCAAGATTGCCTCGGTGAAAAGTCTCCCTCTCTCTACTGTGGTGGACTGAACTTGTTGGATGGCCAACAATTGAGTCCCCTCTATCTTCAGCTCCGATTCACACATTGTTGGTATTGCTTGGGAAATTTTGGCTAGCATAATAATGTGTTCACCAATTCTTCATCTCATGGTGGCCTTATATAGGAGAATTCAAATCCTCCTTCGATCTCTTGGTACATTGTGGATGGTGACCCAAGAAAGGGGCATGATTCCTCTCTGTGCTCCAAATATTCCATTATGTGCTCACTTAATGTCTAAGGAGGATTTTGTGGCTATCCTTAGGCAGCTTCACGTGAGGAATCACTGTCTTAGAGTGTGATTTTTGTGGTCCCAGAAAGTGACTTTTGCCACTCCCAGGATTACGTGAATTTCGGGTCATAAGGCATGCAAAGGAGCTCTTCACGAAGGATAATGCACGCAAAATCATTTATGACTTTATCAAATTTGATTTTTCCTCAGACCTTTGAGATTTTTAAATAATTTCTAGATTCTGTAATGTCTTCTAGCCCTGTAAATCCTTCTTCTTGACATTAAATAATGTCGTCTTCTACTTGTACGATTTTCCAGTGTTAACAGTTCCCCCCTAATGTGTGAGGTCTAGGAAGAACTGTACAGCTGAAATACATTATAGTTTCTTTTTTATATATCGTGCATAAAGAGAGAGAGAGCTGCGTGAAGCTTGGAATTGGAAACACCCTGCACCAGTTCTAAGAATGACCATGTCCTATGGGACCCCTGCAAGCAAATATAATACAATACATATACAAATTTTCAATGAGGTGAGAATGTCCCATGCTTGTGATGTTGTGGCTAGTTAAAAAAATCTATTTGACAGATACATGTTTTGTCTGTGTCACTGATACGATAGTGATCTAGTGGTTGCTGACGATGACTGTTGACACCCTCCAGGGAATTTTTTCTTTGAAAATAGGTGGAATGTGGTACCCATATGCGTAAAATTGGTATGGAATATAGCTGTGCATTGTACGCATAGGTGTTGGCTGGGACCTTCCCGTGTAAGCATTGTTGAAAGAGATGCTTATGAAGGCACAGGTCTTCAACGAATTTGATCAAAGTGCAATGGTTGTAAGGTACGATACCATCTTGACATGAAAAATTTTGTTTTAGTCGAATGTTAGGAGGATCGATGACATCTATGGACAATGATTTCTCCCACAGTGCCACCCAAGGATGCCTCTTTTATGGAGAGGGGTGACCAAGGTACCGCTTCCTTTTTGGAAAATAGGTGTCGAAGTCGACAAAAAGGAAGCCTCATCCGAATGAGGGGTCACTGACATGAGGGTTCAGGGGCCCGGAGGTGATGGGTTTAACATAGGCATGTGGGCGAGGGGTGACTGAAAACTGATGATGGGGATTCAGTAGCCCGAGGTCGACGTATACTAAGTAGCTTGGTGGCAGTCATAGTTATTACTGATGGGGAAATCCCTGGAGTCGGTAGGACTTCCAGGGTGGGTATAAACTGGCTATGAATGTCATGGTGGCTTGTGCGTGGGGATGTAATACTCCGAACAAGGGTGTTTAGGGACTACTACCATGGGAGAAAAAGATGAATGAGAGGGTGGGGGACGTAGTGCATCGTTTGCGGTCTTTGTACACTTACCAAAAGAATAAAATAATGGGGTTTGGTTTGTATAAAACACAGAGATGGGTACCCTAAAACATGAAAGTGTTTGCTCACTGATGTTGTGAGAAAGGTGTTTTGCTGAGGGTGGGGGTCCCATTGGTTGGTCTCATGTGTGGGGTTGATGAAGTGGATGAAAAAGTATCGCAGATGGGATTATGCTGGTGGAGGTATGGTGGGCCAAATGTGAGGCGCGGTGGTGTGCTTTTGATCTGCTTGTACAACCTGGTTGTCTGGGAAGGGGGTCTTATTTTGTATGGTAAAAATTAACCTGTATGCATGGTGGATGGATGGGCATGATGTGCTTCCCGAACTAGAGTGGTATGGCCATGGCGTCACTTTTGCTGTGATATATGGTCTACTGTGGGTGATGAGCGCCATGGAGGGGAGGCTCTACCGACCAACGAGGATTTTTATCATGTGCAGGGTGAGGTGATGATAAACACGGTCGGATATGATGACCCTATGTTTGATTTCTGATGGAGAAATGATGTCAGGATATGCAAAGTTTACTGGGACTCTATCATGTTAGGGGTAGAATGATACCTGCTCTGGAACTTTCTGTAGATGTATTTGTGAATAGGTTGCAAGATTTTCCTATAAAAACAACTACCTCAAGTGAAAGCATCTTCTTTACCAAATATTATTGAAAGTCATGAGCTTTAGAAAAGAAGATGAGAGAGGCATACCTGCCAGTGCTGAAAAATTAATTTTTCAGGAGTGCGATTGTGTGGCGTTGCCTCTATTCATTATGGAGTGTTGATCACGTGTAGCTTACGGTTCGGAGAACAGACCTTCTGATCTCTCGTTATGATCCTCTCAAGTTTTTGAAAAGGGCAATATATAGGTGAATATGGCTCTAATTCAATTCATTTGTACTTGTTGAGTTCTTGAGAGGTCAGAGGCTTCTGAGTAGTAGTTCTTGTCGTTGCGGTCAGCCTGAGCACCAGGGTTTAGCGATATCATGCCCAGGTAACCTCCATGATAGCCTGCACTTTAATTTTTTTAGTTTGATGGTGTCAAGGTCCATATATACTTGGTTTGTATGGATTTTGGGTGTTTTTTAACCTAGATTGTGTGGGCGATTAGGGAAAACGTGTGCCCTCTGTGCGCATTTTCCGAGGATAAGCGTGCTTAAAGCGCTCTATTCCCCTTCTTTGGTGTGGCTTAAGTGCGTCTATGGAAGATACGAGCATGCCCTAAGCATGCCTATCTAAGGGACAGGTGCGGAAAAGGCCGAGGTAAGAAAATTTTTAACTTTTTCCTATTTTTGATGTTTTTTTGTTGTTTTATGTTGCTGATGGGTACCTGTTTGGATGACAGGTTATTATGGAGGGAGCGGGATTGGCCCGAGCTCCAAACTACATTAGTTGTTGATGTTGGGGTGCCTGTCAGCTAGCGTAATGGGGGCTCCTCAAGTTCGCGGAGAACGAGCTTCTTCGGTCGCAGGACTGATTGCTACGTTACTTGATCCGACATTGGCATAAGAGGCGCAACATGTTCATGATGTGTGGGACGAACCTGGTCATCCATTCTGAGATGGATGTATATTTTGTGACCGAGTTACTGCCTCATGGCGAGGCACTGAGGTATCCACTCCCTTCCAGGAGAGTGGATCTAGAGAGGTTCCCAAGACGTCACTATGGTGGGGTGCCTCTTATGGAGGGGTGCATCAGCATTGCATCACTGACAGATTTGGCAGAGCGATGTGCTCTGGCAATGATTGTGTGACTTGCAGGGTCTTCGGCTCTGCATCAAGCATCAGGCCCGCAATTTGGGGTATTGCGCTGGTTGAGGTCCAGACACTTCTATGATTTTTCTCGTTTCTGCTATGAGAGGATGGTGACGCAACTCAATAAGGTCCACATTGGATCGAAGTTGTTTGAATATGACAACATTATGTACGAGAGGGTAGTGTTTTTGAGACCGGTGGTGGCGGTGCCCCCCGGGGGGCCATGGGAGCCTCGTATGAGGAGGTGGGCTTCGGTGATGCCGCGAGGTGGCGGGGGTATGGTGGGGCATTACTATAACGCCATGAAAGAGGCCTAGTTCAAGGTGAACCCACAGATGTTCTTGTCATTCCCATAGGCGGGGATGGACTTCTAAGGAGATCTGGATATGGGTCTCCCTCCTTGTTATTCTTGGGGGCTAGCAAGTATGTTTTACTAGTGCTTATGTGTTTTACTAGTGACACTGACATAGTTTTGGTTACACTTTGCAAATGTTGGCGAGGTAGGTCGCCCTGTGGCTTGATTGGTTGGCCACAGTCCTCTACGGAGACATAGGGGTGGGCAGGGAGGGGATGCTATTGGAGGACCTGGTGGTGGTGTTGGCCCTTCAGGAGAGGACAACAGCTCAGCCGCTACCAAGGTTGTGGCCGAGCGAGCTCGTGCCAACACAGCGGTGGCACATGCAGACACGGCAGAGGCTCGTATTGTGGAACTGACTCCTCAGGTCTCAGTTCTAGAGGATTCCTGGGGTTGAGTGGACCGCTTGACCCAGGGGATGCCTAGTCTGGGTTTTATGGATGATCTCGAGGAGGTTTGGTTGGAGACTATGATGGCCCAGGAGAGGGACTATCAACATATTTTACGTCGGGTGGCAGTATCGGTTGTGACGACAGCTCTAGTGGTGGCACCGGGAGAGGTTTTGGGTCCAGGTTCCCCACCTGAGGGGGCACTGCCCTAGAGTTTACTTGTACATGGGGAAAGCACCCATTATGAGGATGCTTCCCCTATTTTTGACAAATTTTTTTGTGTATCTTTGGGCTGGCCGATGGGTCAGCAACACTATATTTTGTACTCAGACACATACATCATGATATATATATATATATATATATTTTGTAGCTGTACATGTTGTGTCACCTGTTTTGGTTTCTGGATGATGTTATGCTGATGGATATCTATATTTTTTGTTATATATGTGTGATGGTTTATTTGATATGCATTCCAGTTTAGGATATTGTTGGTTATGCGATCAATTGTTTGGTTTTGACTCCTTGGTGCATGTGTGAATGTAATATAATCAAATTTTCTGGTTAATATTTTTGCACACAAATATTTTCTAAATAGTTGTGTATCTCTCATCTCAAATGTTTGGTTTAACTGCGACACTACTAACTGGGAATCGAGGTAGACATGCATATGAAGTATGCCCTGATGGAGGGCGTCACACATAAGTCTGATGATGGCATCATACTTTGCCTGATTATTTGTTTCTAAATTGATGCACACACCATTTGAGCAGAGTGGCGATCGGTCAGGGTGGTAAATGACCCAGGCAGTTGCAACTAAACTTTGAGACCATCTTGATGCGCCATCATCAAATCCGAAATAAGGTTCAGGTTGATGATCCATGGCAGCACTTTTAGCACATTTAATAAGTCTTTTGGTCAAAAATTTCAGTGGTCGGGTTTGTGTACGTTCACTCTAGGGAAGGGTCATCTTGGCCCTTATGGGTAGAATTTCTTGAGGTAAAGGTCTTTGATGGGGTTGCTGAGGCATGTACTGTCTAGTTCTATCAAGATGTATGCCCCCTGTTGGAGGAATTTTTTGATGATGTAGGTTCCTTTCACTAGTATATTTGCCCCAATTTTCGACGGCCACTTCGTCGCTATTCTGACACATAGGCGTCGTAAGTGCGACAGTTTGAGGCCAGGCAAAACGTGGTTAGCCATTACGTCGCAATTCTGACACTTCAATAAAGTGTCGGAAGAGCGACACTTTTTCCGACGTTTCCAAACAACTGTCGCTCTTCTGACGTTTTCCAATCCGTCGCTCTTCTGACGTTTTCTAAAGCGTCAATCTTCTAACGATCCATATGCGTCACAATTCCGACGTTTCTTCTTCCGACGTTTAAGGCATCGCACTTTCGACATTTATGAGACGTCACTTTTCCAATGAAACAGTAAAAATATTTTAAAAAAAGAGACGTCGCTCTTCCAACGTTGAAAGTGTCGGTCTTCCGATGCTTAGGAAACATCGCTCTTCCGACGAAACAATAAAAAATATTTAAAAAAATAATCGTCACTCTTCTGATGTTTAGAGTGTCGGTCTTTCGATGCTTATGAAACGTCGGTCTTCCGACACAAGGCTAAAAATATTAAAAAAAAAATGAAACGTGATAAGATCTTCTGTTAATCTGTTTCCTTAAGTCTGATTAAAAAAACTCTTAACTCTAGAAAAAACTCTTACTCAAATATAAAATATTTGCATACTCCAAACCTAATATAGTTATCGCTATAAGATGAATATGTCTGGTTAAGTTATCAGATGTCTGGTTTCAATTGGTCGCTATTTGACTGGTTTTTAGTACTAAAAAGTTCACGTCGTTTCTGTTAGGTTCCCGTGATTTGGCTGATTGGCAAGCCAAATGACAGTGTAACATCAAACCAAGCTTTGGAGCCCAAGGACCTAGCCTTCCTGGACTCAGAGAGGGCTCTCTCTAAATGTGTAAGGGATATATGTGTGTTTGCTTATTTTGTTCTGATTTTAGGCTAGTTATGAAGTAAGTTTTTGGTTTTGGTTTTTTAAGTTGTGAGGGATGAAACTGATCAAAGATATAAGATAGGTAAAAAGATGTCAGATCAACCGGGCTATGGGGTCGAAAAGGTCAAGAAAGCTATAAGACGGTGATACAAGGCTGTTGAAGGGCCGATTTGATTCAAGGTAGAAAGGATCTTTGGGCAAAATGGAGTAAATGGACATCAAGTTTGTGAACAACAAAGAGTTTCAAGCATAACTAGTTTAATAAATAACACAAACATGGTAGGGAAAACCATTAATCATGCAAAATGTAACTATAAGCTAATCAATACATAGAAATAAACATTCAAGCCATGCATAGAAGTATATGACCCTTTAACTTTGGGAAATGGCTATCAGACTTTGGGGAAAACACTTAAGAAAGACAAACAACTTAACCTACTATGCCGGAACGCCTAAACACAGTACTTCAAGTTATTGGGCACTTTGAACAACAAGATTTGCATAGTTTTAGGCAAAGGGCTAGATCGGAAGTAGGCCTCCTTGGTTCAAACAAAATGATAATCTAATCAGTCAAAGAGAAATTTCATGGATGTAACTATAACTGGCCATAGGTAAGCAGGGCGTACCGTATATCATACTTAGCATGCATAGAACTATGAATGAAACAAGCAATAATATCCTCAAGTTGTTAAAGAGCAGTTAAGAATTCTTTAATGTAACTAAGAAAGAGGAAAAGATGAAATCTATGAAGAAACATGAAATTTGAGGTGCCTCCAAGGGCATATCTCAAATTTGTTCTCTACTGATATATAGCAAGCAATAAACATGTATTCATGAATGAAAACTAGAAGACAACAACAAAGCAAGAGACACTATACCATTCTACCAAGTCATGGAATCCAACAACAATCCTTCTTCATTCATCCAAGAGCATCCAAGAGGCAATCCAAAAGCATAAGACAAGTATTTCTTCCAAAGTTTATATGACCATATATTGCTTCTCTTCTCAAGTTCAGCCTTGTTTTACAATGAAAGCCTTTGGAATATATAGGCTCAAGTGAGGAAAACCTCATGGTTCAACTTGCTATCCTATTGGCCTAATCAAAATATCTAATCTTGTCCTTGAGACTTTGCAAAGCCCAAGGCACAAAATATCTCATGAAATATCTAGAAAATGCTAAAAAAGGAAAAATATTTGACTTTGCATCATTTTTCATGTGCAAAAATAGCTAAACGCACATTTGGAAAAAGCAAAATTTAAAGGTTCAAATTTTACAAAAATATTCAAGATTTACATCAGCAAAAGGTCCCCTGACTTGCCGGCAATATTTGGCAGCCTTCCCGATGTCAAAACGAGGCTCATGATAGCTCGTTGGAAAGCTCTGAGTGTCTACGTTATGGAAAAACTTAAATTTTCCCAAATTGATGCTTGGAAGTCCTCCAAAACTGAACCTGTGTGTAAAAAACCAAAAATTACAGTCTGCTGATAGACCAGACAGAGTGTGAAAAAAGCAAGAATTTTTCGCCACTTTGGGGGAGAAAATGATCTCTGAATGTCCTGAAAATCGCTGAGTGTGTGATCCTGAAATTATGGCATCCAATGATACCATTCTCCTCCTTTGACGAATCCCCAAAATGAAATGGCGAATTTCATGAGTTTTGACAAAAAACTCAAAAATGCCAAAATTTGCCCAAAATTGGTGTGTATGACCCTCAAGGGTCCTTAGAAACATGCTTCGAAGCGGTGGCCAAAATATCAAGCCCCGATGTGTCTTTCTTCATTTTCTGTGCCGAGCGCTTCCCTTTAGCCTCCTTTAGCTTTTCTTGGGCAACCTTTAACTTGCGACGGGCAAACTGATTTAACTTCTTGTAATGCCTCGTCATTCTCCTTTGCAGCTCTAGATCCCTGTTTTCCCTCTCCAAATTCTTCTCCAAATGGTCATTGATTCTTTCAAGCCATGCCTCTTTATTATTTTCTATCTCATGCTCAAACAATGCAGTGAGGGGAGTGGATTGGAGAAGGGCTTGCTCTTCTTCCTTTTTCCTTTCAAGGGCTCTTTTAAGCTCTATGGTTCTAGGCCTTTTTCGACTAGGCTGGTCTTCTTCTTCACTTTCATCAAAATTTCCTATGAGCTCATCTATCCTTGCTTGGGATTTAGCGACCTCTTTCTTGTACTTGGTTTCTCTTGTCTCATAGACAGCCATATGGACACTCATTTTCCTATTTTGGATTTGCAAGAATTGATTGAAATTCCTTGCTCGATGAAGGTCATCCTTCAATACATCAATTTGGCCTTCTCTTTGGATCAAGAGGTTTTCTAGGATGCGGGCCTCGTTGTCACTATCATCGCTTTGGATAGGGATGATATGAAATGCACTTTCTTGCTCATGACTTTCTTCTACCTCGCCTTTCCCTTTGCTTTAGGAGGCTATTCTTGTGATCTTACTTTTAGGAAAATCAATGATAGGCTTCTTAGGCAATTTACCTTTGCTTCGAGGAGCTCTTGTCATATTTGGAGTGACCACCCTTGGCACTTTTTTCCTAGCTGTCCGAGACTTTGTCTTTTTAGGAGAGGAAGGCATGATTCCTTTACCTTTGTCATCTTGCTTGTCATCCCCTTGAATTTGCTTTTCTTCTTGAGGCTGTTGTGTATCTTGAGGAGGCTGCTGTGCATCATGAGGAAACAACTGTGTG
This sequence comes from Pinus albicaulis, assembly GCA_034641835.2. Classification (NCBI taxonomy): domain Eukaryota; kingdom Viridiplantae; phylum Streptophyta; class Pinopsida; order Pinales; family Pinaceae; genus Pinus; species Pinus albicaulis. Next base: position 349,100,409 of record CM076570.1, on the reverse strand, counting down.
TCTTCTTTAGGATGCCCCTACTCCTCAATATCTTGCTGCTATTCAACCTCACTTTCCTGCTCATCCTGTTGTTCAAACTGCTGCCCTTGGTCATCATCCTTATGCTGTTGTTCAAACTGCTGCCCTTGCTTTCCTTGATGTTGTTCATCACCACTTAGTTGCTGCTGTTCAACACTCTCCTCTTCTTGTTCCTGCTGCTGCTTATCATCACCACTGTCATGATGCTGTCCCTCATCCTTAGTTTGCTACTCTTCATCCTTTTCCTCATGCTCATGTCCTTCTTCCTCTTGCTGGCCACTTCCCTCTCCTTCTTCGTGCTCTTTTTCCTGTTCTATAGTGAATTTGAGCTTTCTAGGAGTAGGTCTGCTAGAGGAAGGCGAGGGGCGATGAGTAGGAGATGTAGGGGATGTATGGACTGGAGGGACAGTGGAGAAATCTGAGTGACTGATGAAAACATCCCAAGAAACCTCTTTCTTCTCAAGCTGGTGAAGGATGATGATTTTAATGAGGGAGTGATGAAATAGAGAGGCTATTTTCTGTGATGGAGGCTTCTTCTGGATTGAGGAGGCCATTTTCTCAATGATTTTTCACAAGAATAAAGGAAGATTCAACTTCTTTGTCCTTGTGAAATGATCAACAGTCAGATGTGATATGCATAAACTCGGGAAAATCGCCCCTCACAAGTGAAATACTTCATGATAATATTCATAGGGGGGGCATAGCTGGCTAAAAGATATGAGAAAGGGAAGATAGCAGGGCATGCTTCTCTGTGCTCAGGCTTGAGGAAGGGTTTGTAGTCATCCAAGTCCAAATAGCTTTGTTTGAACCATTTGTTGCCGATGTAGGGAATTTTAGTAGCCTTGGATATGGATCTCGGGGAGAACTTGAAATCAAGGCCTGCCAATTGAAAATGTTTGTCTTTGAATCTCAAGGCGCACAAATGTGTTAGAGGAGAGAAACTTTTGACTTCTTGTACCCTCTGGAAAAAATCCAAGCACCCCACCTCATGAAAATTGAATAAGATAGATGGATGTGCATCGACCTTTTCGGTGGAAATTGGCTCATATCTCTTGTGCAACCCACTCCTGCTATCTTGCCTAGGAGGCATCTTGACTTGGATGTGCTCCTGCAACACCAAATTGCTTCAAAGTTTTTTGAAATGCCTTCTTCCGACCAAACTCTGTCTCAGCCTATCAACTCATTGTTTGATAAGTCAACAATGATTTTGAATGCTGTGTAAAACGTCCCCTTTTTTGATATAAGACCCCTGTTCCTTTAGAATGCTTCTTTTCCCTTTGGTATGCAATTTAATAAGTAAAATTCAAGAATAAAAACACAGTCAATCAAGATACACAGTCAAAGTGATGTTTTCTATGTTTTGTGGTAAGGTCACCTTGCCTTTTGGTGTTTTGAGGCAATAGGACAACCTTGTTTTTAGAGAAAGGCAAGACAACAATATTTTTAGTTCAAGACCCTCTTCTCTTCTTGGTATGCCTTTCAACAAGTATATTCAACACTACAACACAGTCAAACAAAGGGTACATACACCGTCAAAGGTTACTGTGTTTATAGAAATGGTGACAGAGCTTGAAATGTTTTTGATGTGGTAACAAAGGTCTTGTAGCAGTCAAATACCAACAAAATCCTTTTCAAACAAAATATTGCCCCCTTTATACTCTACTACTTCTCCTACCTCAGATTTTGACAACACACTCGAATGCAAATGGTAGCTTACCCACTGATTCTGCTTTATGGAACTGAAAAGGCCAAACACTGTTTTTTGTCCTTCTAACAAATAGAGGAGATTTCTGGAAAGTCACCAACGTTTATCTAATGATCACTATGTAAGAAAAATGACGCACTATTTTGCCCTTTAAGCCCTGTGCTCCTATCTTTCATCACATTTTGAGGGCAGTTACAATGGCTTTTTAATGTAATCTCAATACTTTTAACGTTTCACCTTTAGCCAGCATAACCACAACATATCTTGTTTTTTTCTTTAAAATAAAAAATACCAAACAAAACTGTGATTTCACCCACGAGCTTCATCCTTTTTACCATCTCTTGGTAGTTTTAACAAAGCAAAAAGGCATATGGAATACCTTTGAAAATAGATGATGATGCTTCTTTAAGGATTTTGATCCGCTTTTAGCTTGTTTTGGAGGTGTTTGAGCCGTTGACAGATGCGAGACACTTACGTGAAGAAGAACGCCGCGCGGAGGTAGCTGTCGGGTCACTGTCTGGCCGACAGGACCAAAAGTTACAGGCGCATCGCGCGCACCTACAGGCGCGCCGCGCGGCCTTGTCACCCTTTGAAATTTGTGTGCTCAAACGCGCCACACAACGTTATAGGCGCGCCGTGCAATTGTTGACCTTTGAAAACTCTGTTTTTTTGCTCGAAACTCCTTTCTCTGGTCTCGAGGGCAGCAAGAGGGACTTTGTGAGTGTTTTGGAAGATTCAAAGTGGGCTTTGCAACGGTCCCTTTGTCCTTTATATGCAACAACACGAAAACCCTTTGCCTTGATTTGTGAGGATTTAAAATGCCATGAGGGACCCATCTTTTGGATCAATGTTGACAAATGGTTTTTCATGCCTTTGAACAACATTAATAGGTATCAACCTATTCATTTTAGAAAAGCATATCCAAAAAGTCAACATCTGCACACTGTGCTTATATGTTCGAAAGGTGATTTCTGCCCCTGTTGGTCCTTTTAATGGTATTTTCAATCTTGGACAAAACCACTCAGCACTGTATCAATCAATGATGAGGCAACTCTAGCAATTCTGCAGGGAGGTAGATTTAACCTTCGAACCTTTAAACTAATGTGTGTGTTCTGGATGCTTTAAAAAGTGATAAGGCCCTACTGTGAAAATGACTTGACTGCCAGGTGTCTTTTAAACTCATTTTCTGACTGTGGGTGAAAAATGCAGTTGCATTTGCTCAGGCCCTTACACCTTTGTCCATTTGAAAAGGGAATTTTCTTTAATACTCCTTATCTTTACTCAATTTGCACTGATATGGTGCCTTTGGCCCTTTTATAATGAACATGCCTATATTTGTTTTGAAATTTTCTCTAGAAACTGAAAATATGCCAAAGTCTTTCTTGTATGTTATGAACAACTGTGTCTAGCTGCAATACCTCTTGGGGAACTGAGCTCATATTTTGTTTGTTAACTTATGATAAGTAATCTGAAGGAGATCCTCTTATGAGTAGGGAGATCAATGTCCTTTGAAACACAATCATTATCATGTCCTTTTCCTGTGTAATGACACATCTCATCAACCACTCTTCAATTTGGTTTTGTTTTGAGTTGTAGATTGTCTTTTGAAAGAAACTATGTTAAGAGATAAGCTAAACCCTTTGGATTGCAGTGGTACCCCTGCTTTCCTTCTTGGTCTTTTAAATTTTTCCTCTGTTTCAGCTATCTCTTACTGTTCTTACCCCTTATCTCTTGATCAGTCAACCTTGAAATCAGTCAATGCCCTAGCCCTTTGCTTATGAGTGAAGGAGGCCCTTTACTTGGAGAAATGTATGATGTTCTTTCAAACTTTGTCTTAACCTCTGCCTACAATCATTACTTTGCTTCAAAAAACCCTATTCACTGTCTCACTGTCTATTAAAAAAAAATCTGTCTTACAGTCAGTTGCAACTCTTAAAACCAAATTTTGTCCATCGCCCTCTGCTTATAGATGAAGGAGGCGCTTTGGTCTTCAAACCCTCTACTTATAAATGAAGGAGGTTCTTAGTCGTGTCATATCAACATCCTCTTGACAATGTTGTTTATCCTTTCACTGTCCTTTCAAGCTTTGAATGAGGTCACAAGAGCTTGATGAAAAACCCTTTGCTTTGTAACTGTATTTCAGGCTCAAGATCACTTTGAGAAGCAGCTATCTTCTCATGTGGAGCTCAAAATTGTCTTCTGAGATGCTAGTATGTTTCTGTCTTTGAAATAGTTATCAAACACTGTAAAAACTCCTAAAATCAGCTTGAATTATGGTTTACGGATTGCTGAGACTTAGGGGTGTAGTAGTGGCACGACCTAGGGCTATAACCAACTTCATTAGCATAGTAGAAAGGTCTGTTATGACTGGTCTATAGCAGATGGAGGTTTTTGGCTCTTTGATAGTTTGCCAAGGGTGAAATTCCTTAAAACGCCATTTCCTAACCTAGGGGAGACTGTTTGAATGGATTTGGATGGTCTCTGTTAGCCACCTGTAAAATTTGATTATACCAAAGGTGGCTAAATTTGTTTTGAGCCTTCAAGGAACAAATTTTCCCTATAATTTTTTTTTGGCTCTTGAAGACTCTTGAAGGCCTCATGCCTCTGTCTAGATCCCACATTGCTGTTTACATCCTAAAAACCTCTGAAATCCTACAAAAATCCAAAGTCAAATACTGCTGCAGACCCCTTTTTTTTTTCATTTCCTTTTCCTCCAAACTAACCTCTTTTTCTATCCCTCCATTCCCCATGAAAATCCCTCATTTCCACATTTCTGCTATTTCCCCTCATCAAAATTCATTTTATAAGGTTAAAAACCCACTTTTTAACCTTACCGAAACCTTTAATTCCTTCAAAAACATTCAAAAACCATAGAAAACACATATTTTCTATGTTCTGGGCTTAAGCCCCCTCAGGCTAAGCCTCTAACCCTTTTTTTGTCCATGCGCCTGAGCGCCAGAACCAAATGCTAAACCTGTCGGGCGCTTATCCTTTCCAATGTTTTCTCCGCCCAAAAACATTAAAAAACCTTTGCTATTCGTGTTTTTTGGGTTTTAATCTATTTCCAAAGTTTTCCGCCATGTAAATTGTGGAGCAATCTCGACCGTTGATTTGCTCCGCAGATCGGACGGTGCAGAGCGCGACTTACCGTGTGGTCCCTGCCATTCAAACCTAATCGTCACCGTTGATTTTCTCCTCAGATCAGACGGTGCGGAGCACGCCATTCCTGTGGACCCCCCCAACCATGCGTTGTTTCTCAAAAACCGCGTGGTTTCCATCGCACCACTCTTCAGCAGGAGGCGGTTTTTCCCCGATAGCCAGCGATTCCATACGACGGTTGACGCGTGTCCCTTGTAAGATTTGAAAACCGCCATGCAACCGTCGTCCACCGCATGTTAAATTCCAGACCAGGATGACCAGTGAAATGAATCTCCGCCGTCCGATCTGGTCCCACTCATCCAACAACTATCGCTCTTCGAAAGTGTCCGATGTATAATCAAAGTGCCCACGCGATAAACAAGCCATCGTACAGTGGCAAATCAATCTTCGCTGTCGATCTGATCTGCAGATCGACGACCCGTATTTCATCGCCTGATTCTGTTGCCCAGTCAACGATTCCCCTCCACTGACTTTCCATCACCCGATCCCGACCGCCGATCTCTGCGCGATCGACGGCTCAGATTCATCCTTCTCCTCTGACCGCCCTTTTCAATTTCGACCTTCGATCTTTGCAGGTCGACGGCTCGGACTTAATCTTTCTTTCACTCATTCCACAATCACTCTCGATGAATCTGGACCGTTGGATGATGCCATGCAACAGCCACGCTTCTTCCGCGCATTCCAATGCAGTAAAGCCAATAAAAGCAGGATTTTATAACGTTTTATTTGTATTTTGCAGGTTGTCGAAGGTCTTTACTATGAACGAAGAAAATTCGAAAGAAGAGGGTGACGAATCTCTTGCTTTTGGTTTACCAAAGGAAATCAATCGTCGAGTTTAAAATTTCACATTTATCAATGTTTCATGAACCATTGATGCATTACAAACCCTGCGCAGCCCGACACGATAGCAAGAAAACCATGAAACAGGCACTGCCGAATATTATCAGTGTCGAAGACCAGGATGAACCAGAACAGAGAATTAGTGGACAGATTAGCGGGGATTACGGCTAAGAAAATTATCAAAAGCCTAATCCCTAATCTAAAACACAGTTTAAAGGAAAACCTAAAGTGTTTTATCAGGAAAACCCTCCACCGCCACAAATGGAGGCAAATTGATTCCTCCCAGTGACTAAAGCGCCACCTGTACCTCAAAGTATTCAATCAGGAACAAAATTTATTGATTGGGATCAAATATCTGCCTCACAGCACAACCAAAGGGTAGATTTTGCCAGGAATTTAATGACAGGATGTCGGCAGAGTAGCCCTAGCATCACACAGAGCCTCAAAGGTCAACAAAAGCTCCCACCGAGCTTAAAACATAAGTGTAAATCAATTAATACAGTAAAACACCTGTACTCTTCTTCATTGAGCCTCCCAAAGGCCAAGAATACATTAACTCTGTATTAATTGTATTCGAAATATTTTATTATATCTCACCTCCTCATCCTTCTATAAATACTTCAGTAGAAGATGAGTGAGGGGTTGGTTGTTAATGTAATTGTTGAAGCATTGTAATTGTAATTGAGTTGAAGACTCTTGATTGTAGATAGTGATTTCACTGGCTCTTGGAGCTCTGCTTGTAACGGATAAGTTAGGTTGTGAAAGAGAGATGAATTAACACATTGGACTTAAATATTGTAACTAGTTTGGAGCATCAATACAAGCTTATTTATGGGATCCTGGTCTATGTTGGCGGTGATGTTATTCTCATTGTAACTTGTATCTTATTTTTGTTTTCATTATGTTTCATATTCTTCTATAAAGAACAGTTTAAACAGTGTTAGGACCTACTGTATATCAGTAACCTTCTTTGGCTGAGAAATATTTATTTACATGTTTTCTTCCAACTGTGTTATTTGAAAATGATTTAATTCAGTTTAAGCATAGGAATGCTGGCGTTCCCTCGTCTTATTGTCTTAGCTGAATATTATTTTTTAAATTTTACTTTTAGTATATGTTGTGTGAAGATGAACTGAGGAAGATATGGTGATCCCTGGTCCCAGTCTTGTTTGCATAACTGATTGATTGTTTCCCTTATGATGTGTTAAAAGCTGGATAGTTTCAAAGTACTTACCAGATCTTAGGCCATTCTGTGTTATCTCTGTGATTGTCTTGAAAGTAACTAAGTAAAGAAGAGCTAGGAGAGGATTTGTGGTGAGCCCGGCCCGCTAGCTTCTACTCCAAAGGTTGCCTTCAAGTTTCCCTTTGTTTTAAAATGTTTTCTATTGAAAGTGTATCAAAGGTTGGCTAGTTTCAAAGTACTTACCAGATCCTAGTTTGCTTTCATGTTTTTCTTAAGTGCTTGGTCAAAGGCTGGCTAGTTTCAAAGTACTTACCAGATCCTGGGCTGCTTTTTGTTCTACATCTGTTTATTTCCCCTTCTTAATGTATCATTCCATTCCATAAATCAAACTTTAAAGAGATCCTTAGGCATAGATGACTTGCCCCATAGACCACTCTTGAACCTGATCATTTCAATTAAATCCTCTTATGACTCCATAGCCCAATGGACTGAAAACCTGCCATCATCTTTCTTCTTAATCAAAACTTATTCTTTTGCTTGCAACTTCTCACCTTTGAACCTCTTTGCATTTGGGACTTTTCACCTCTAACAGCAATCATGTTCAACCATCCAAAAACAAAACACACCCTTGGACTTCATAACTAGCCTAATATTATTACCCCCAAACTTCAAAGACAAATCCATCTTTGTACTCATTGGAGAGATCCCTCTCCGGATTCAGGAGGGCTAGATCCTGGAATCCCAAAGTTGGTTGAAACAATGTTGTTTCTATAATTGGACTCTGCCAATCTTGCTAATAAATTACAGATTCCTAACATTTCTGGCGACTCCGCTGGGGATCGAACCCCGAATCATTTTTCATCTTTATAAAACTTCGTGAGTAAAAGTAGCCTTTTCAAGCACTACCAAGGAATGGTAATCATGATGAAACTTTTTTGAATCAGTGACAATCTAGGTCAACCCTAGGATTCTCATAAGACTTTATCTAACCTTGGAGAAACAGCTAGCTTAGCCATAAGAGTAGACTGTCTTTGTCTCACAACCATAGCTAAGTTTTGGAGGCAAAGTTAGGACATTCTTAGAAACCACACAAATAAAAAGAACTCAGAAAAAACCAAAAACATTTCAGATTGGTACTAAAGCACTTACCCTTACATTTCACTTACCTTTTGTTGTGTTTTACCTCATACTCTTAGACAGAGTCTGGAAAGGGCCAGGTAGCCTTCGGATCTCATCCTCTTTTAGAGGTGACATATCTGGTGAATGCCCCCCCAGTCAATCTCTGGTTAGAGTTTGTTGTGTTTCGGGATATCCTTGAAAAGGGATGTTTCACAAGCACTGTGGTGGACAGTGTACCTCTTTGAAAATACTCTAAAATTTCCACCTGGCGACTCCACAATCCTTAACAGACCTTAAGATTCCACTGGGAAGAACCCTTATCATTTTCATATCATTCAAATCCAGTTAGAGGATTGTAGGATTAAAATTTGTGTAAACAGATCAGTTAACCTCTCAAAGATTGTCATATCTGGTTGGACTTTTCTTGTTTATGTGGGTCTGAAAAACACAGCATAGTGGCTCCTAGAAAGATTCACACTAGAGCCTATCCTGACCCCGATCCACCTGAAGTAGTTGATAACCCAGAAAATATCCTTAGGAAGTCTCCTAAGATTAAATTATCAACTGTTGTCAGACCACCCTTGAGAGCTAAATCAGTTCCTGAAAATCTTTCACCTCTACAACAATCGCAAGCTGACTTAGTTAATCCCTTTAGGACTAGGTCATTTGGTGATTTAGATCAACTAGATTTTGAGTCTTCACTTTCATCTCCTGAAACAAATGAATATCTTGGCAGAAGAGGGAAAACACCTCCTTATTTACCTTTTCTTCTTAACTTAGGTGTCTCTCATCCAAGATCAGCTCAACAATCTACTGCTGCTCCATCCAGTTCTGTTCATCCTTCATCCACTGTTCAAACCACTCCACTTCAGCCCACACCTCCTCTGTTCAATCCACCCCTTGTAAACCCACCCCCACCACATATCATGGCAGCATGGTATGCTCCCTTAGCCCTTCCTATACCACTAGTCAACCTTCCACAGGACTATCAGTCCAAAATCCCATTGTATGAAGCTAGCAACGCTATAACTGCATCACAACATGTGGATAAGATGAATGACTACTTTGATAGAAACGAAATTGATGATGATTCTGTCAAGATTAGACTATTTGCCCAAAGTTTGGGGGGAGAACTAAGAAAATGGTTTAAAGGCTTAACCCCCCGTAGTATTAATGATCTCCAAGGTTTCCATCAGACATTCTTAAAGAAATGGGAAGTAAAGAAAAATCCTCTCCAAGTTCTTGCTGACTATAACAATATTCATAGGAACCTAGGGGAAAGTGTACAAGCTTATTGTACCAGATTTAACTGTGTGTATAATGCACTTTCTCCTGAAATAAAACCTCCACAGGGCTCAACCTTAAACAAATTTCCTGAAGGATTTGATTCTGATATGACCTATTCGCTGAGAGAAAGAGATTTTTCAACTCTTGAAGATATGCAAAGAGGTGCTCTTTCTAAGGAAGTAAATTTGATGGAGAAAAGAGAAAGAATGAAGAGCGAGAAGAGAGTATATTTTAGAGAGGAACATACACCTTCTACTTCAAACTCAAAACTGGAGAAAATGATGGAGGAGATGATGAAGAAAATGAGCATTCTTGAGAGAGCACAAGCCAGTCAAAACCAAACTGCTCCTCAAAATAGAAACCAAAACCAGAATCAGAATGTAAGAAGAAACCAGCCTCCAAACAGACCCAGGGAAGATGATCAACAGATCACTCCTCCCTTTCATCAAAACTATGTGAGTGAGGCTGAGGAAACAGTTGAAATAACAAAGGATAATGATATAAACATGTTGGAGGTAGATAATGATGACTTTGAGATTCATTATGATAAGAAACAAGGTCTATACACACCTTATGATGACAAAAGAGACGATGATGAAAATCATTATCAAGACATGGAAAATGTTGTCATAGAGACTCAAAAAGAGTATGACCTTAGAAGCAAAACCGGTCAACAAACCCCCAACACCAAAACCTCTGACAAATCTTCCCAAAAAAACACTACAACCAAGCCTAAAACAGTCAAACAAAAGGACAAGATAGTGGCTGTTAATTCTGGTAAAGGTAAAGAGAAAGACGCTCAAAATCTTGAAAAACAGAGTGCAAACATTAGTAGTACTAACACTTCAGCTAGTACTCCTATTACAACCATTATGTCCAGTGTAGATAAAACAAATTGGCAAGCTGTTGTTGCTAATAAAGTGACAACTAATAAGGCCGAAACGAGTGCTTTGAAGAATCAAATTCCTTTCAGCCTGGAGCAGGAAATTTCGAGGATCAAAATTTCTGTCCCATTAACTGAGTTAGCTGCCCAACATATATATTGGTCCAAAATTTTGAAGGCTTTGAACATAGAAGAAAATGAGGATACACTCAATCTTAATGACGACCAGCCAGAGCTTATTTTTGGTCCAAATATTGAAGGTAAGTTTCAAGAGGGACCTGTTCCTCCCTTTTATGTAAGTTTGAACGTTCATGACAAAATTATACACAACGTTATGCATGACTTAGGCGCTTCTCATAATTTAATGCCAAAAGCTATAATGGAGAGCCTGGGTCTTGAAATCACCAAACCTTATAAAGATCTTTACTCTTTTGACTCAAGCATAGTCAAGTGTTTAGGATTGATCAAAGACCTTTGTGTTAACTTAGCCCAGATTCCAACCAAATGCTTAGTTATGGATGTTGTTGTGGCTGATGTGCCCCCAAAGTATGGAATGTTATTATCAAGATCTTGGGGAGCTAAGTTACAAGGGACTATGCAAATGGACATGACCTATGCGACGATCCCCGTTTTCAATCAAAATAGAAGACTGTACAGGGAGTCCCACATGCAATACACAGTTACAAGTCAAGACAGGCCTCAAAACTCTCCTCTGTATTCTGTAAGTACAAGCCTTGATTCTTTTATCATGTTTAATGATGAAACACTTACTGAACAAATCACTTTAACAGGAACAATGGCTGATAGGGAGGAAGGGGGGCACGGCACTGAAGTGTCAAAACAATTTGCTGCACTTGAAAATATTGGCAAACGAAACACAGGTCTTGATTTACAAGTCACAAGTCCATTGCTGTCAAAATTTGACAGCGAAGAAAACATTCCTCAACATAGTGAAAAACTTCAGGAATCAAATCCTACAGAGGACATTCACCAAACTGATAAAACTGAAAATGACCCTCTCTGGAGTATGTATTTTGATGTGTCATGCACTAGAACTAGTGCTGGTGCAGGTGTCTGGATCTGCAATACTGAAAGCAAGCACACATAATGCCTTTCATGCAAATTAAACTTTCAGTGTTCAAACAACATAGCAGAGTACGAATCCCTACTCTTAGGCTTACATTTGCTGAAAAAATTAGGAGCCAAGAAAATCAATGTATATGGGGATTCTGAATTGATCATTAGGCAAGTAAATGGGGAGTATAACACAAATCATCCCAGAATTAGAGCCTATCGGAATGATGTCGTGGACCTTTTGAAAACATTCGACGAGTCCAAAGTAATCTTTGTCCCTAGGAAAAGAAACATTGCAGCCCACAATTTAGCCTTTACGGCCAGGACATGTCTAACGCCATATGAGACCGAAGATTGCTCAACTCAGATTAAATTTAGACCAGCTGTGCCTGATAATAAAAAATATTGGCAGGTGTTTGACGGAGATAAACAAATAGAAGACTTCATGCAATTCAGAAATAAATTTGAACTGCATAGTTCAGATTCAGATTATGATACAGACTACAGTGAAGAAAATTTTCTTGGTGAAGAAGAACCTTCTCCTGAGCTTGTTAATATTGACCTTCAGACTAGAAAACTTAGAAATGAAACAGAATTGAGTGCAGAATTAGAAACAGAGGAGTTGGAAACTCTGCATTCTAAAGATGAAAGTTTGCCAAGTGGTCTAACACCTTTAGAAGAGTTGTTTGATTTTAATGATGTGGCCAAAAAACCAAAACTGGAACCTGTAGAGACTGAAGTGGAGGAGTGCAATATAGGCAGTGAGGAAAAAACAAAGATGATTAAACTGTCTAAAACCTTACCAGCTCACATTAAACTCAAATACATAGAGCTGTTCAAAGAATTTTCTGATGTTTTTGCGTGGAGTTACGAGGATCTTAAATCCTATGACACTGAAATAATACAGCACAAAATCCCTCTTAAAGAAAACCAAAAACCATTTAAATAGAAACTGCGCAGAATAAACCCTGTACAACTGCCTTTGGTTAAGAAGGAAATCATGAAGATGTATGATGCTGGTATCATTGTCCCTATTAGATATTCTGAATGGGTATCTAATCTGGTGCCTGTTAGGAAGAAGACTGGAGAAATCAGGCTTTGTATAGATTTTAGAGATTTAAACAAAGCTTCATTGAAAGACAACTACCCTTTACCAAAAATGGATCATATTTTACAAAGGGTGGTAGGGTCTAAAAGAATTTCTTTTCTTGATGGCTATTCAGGGTATAATCAGATCTTAGTTCACCCTGCTGATCAATTAAAGACGGCTTTTAATACACCATGGGGCACTTTCATGTATGTGAAAATGCCTTTTGGTCTAATGAATGTTGGAGCAACCTTTCAGAGAGCCATGGACATAGCATTCTCGGAAGAACTAGGCTTCTTCATCATTGTCTATCTTGATGATGTCACTGTGTTTTCAAAAACCGACGAAGAGCACTTGGAAAATTTAAGAACAGTTCTCGAGAAATGCAGAAAGTTTGGAATATCCTTAAACCCTAAGAAGACACTATTCGGTCTCCAAGAAGGTAAACTTCTTGGGCACATTATTTCAGAAGAGGGTATAAAGATCGATCCACAGAGGATTGAGGCCATATTACAAATCTCTCATCCTCGAAACATCAAGGAGTTACAATCTTTCGTTGGGAAGATTAACTTTTTGAGAAGGTTCATCCCTAACTTGGCTGAGCTCCTTAGGAATATCACAAACATGTTGAAGAAGGAGCAAGGGGTAAAATGGACCTTAGAAGCAAAGACATCCTTTGAGCTGGTGAAACAAGAATTAAACAAAACACCAGTTCTGATAAGTCCTGATTTCTCAAAGGATTTTTATATCTTCTCATTTGCATCAGAACATACCATAGTTGCTGTCCTTTTACAGAAAAATCCACAAGGACAAGAGCAGCCTATTGCATTCTTTAGTAAGTCATTGAGGGATGCCCCTTTGAAGTATAACATTTTGGAGAAGCAAGCTTTTGCTTTAGTTAAGGCTTTAAAAGACTTCAGGGTATACATCCGTCACTCACACGTCATTGCCTTTGTCCAAAATTCAGTTGTTAAGGACATTCTAACACAGGACCCAGATGGTAAGAGAGGTAAGTGGATTTCTGTTATTATTGAATATGATTTAGAGATAAAACCCACTAAGCTTATCAAAGGTCAAGGTCTAGCTAGATTAATGGCTGAGTCAAATTGTGAAGTTCTTGATATTAATATGATCAATGCTTTGGATAACCAAGAAGAATTCTCAACTCTCATTGTTGAAGACCATTTTATGAATTCTCCTTGGTATTCTGATATTGTTTATGTTTTTCTTAATTTAAATACACCTCCCGGTTTGACAAAAACAAAGGCAAGGTTCTTGAAGCTAAAAGCAGTAAACTATTGCATTATAGATAGATCTCTTTATTGGAAAAATGCAAGTGGTATATTGCTTAAATGTTTGCCTGAGTTTGACGCAGAGAAAGTTAAGCAGGAATTCCATGAAGCAGAATGTGGGGGTCATTTGTATTGGAAGTCAACAGCCAAAAAAATTTTGAGGGCTAGTTTCTATTGGCCTACTCTTTTTCATGATATACACAAGATGATCATTGCTTGCCATAAGTGCCAACTGTTTGAAGGCAAAATAAAACTGTTACCCCTTCCTCTGCATCTAATCACTGTTGAAGCTCCTTTTCAACAGCGGGGACTTGAATTTATAGGAGAAATTCACCCCCCATCTTCTGCCCAGCATAGGTGGATTCTTACTGCCACAGACTATTTCACTAAGTGGATAGAAGCCATTCCTTGTAGGCAGGCTAATGATTCAGTTATCATAAAATTTATGGAGACTAACATTCTCTCCAGATTTGGCTGTCCTATCAAGATCATCACAGATAATGCATCAGCATTTGGATCAAAGAGGATGGTTGATTTCTGTCATAGATATCAGATAACATTGGGGCATTCCACAACCTATTACCCTCAAGGTAATGGACTTGTTGAATCTTCCAACAAAGGCTTAGTGAACATAATCAAGAAACTGTTGGAGGATAATAAAAAGTCTTGGCACATGAAGCTGGTCCAGGGATAATTTTAGGGGCGAATTTTAGCCCAAAGGCGAATTTTAAGGGATTTTAAATTTTATTAGGGCGAATTTTTTATATAAAACCCATTTTTTATAGTTTAATAAAGTTAGCCCAAAAAATATTTTAAAAATAATTAATTATTTAACATTAGCCCACAAAAAAAAAGGCGCACACAACTGGAAACATGAAATTCGCCCCCGATTTTCCAGGTTTCCTTGGCATTCGCTCCCGATTTTCCAGATTTTTTTGCCATTCGCCCCATTTTTTCAGTTTTCAGTGGTTCGGAGAGGTGGCTGGGCTTTGTGCACACAGATTTTCAAGTTCTTGCTGGCTGATCGAGGCCGACTCTCTCTGGTCCGTCTCTCTCTGGTCCGTTTCAATGATAGATCTGCGCAGTGACCAATTAAGGATTTTCTTTGTTGGGCATCCTTGTCCTGGATCCAAAGGACCGTTGCACGCCTCTTCATCCTCACGCTGTTTTTGCCAAATTTATTCTATGTACCGGTGCGTGATCTTAAATTTGAAACATGACTGGCTGTGAAGATCCCTTCCGCTGTAAGGGCATTCTCGAGGTGGGTAGTCTGCATTGATTTTGCTTTGCTGTAAGGGGTTTGATTTTTTCCTCTATTTGTGCATGGTTTTCCTTATGGTATGTCTGCTTGCATGTACAGAAGTTGCAGAGACAGAAGACGAAGGCATGAAGTCGACAAATTCCGCAGAGACCTTTGGACAGAAACTGATAAAGGTTATTAGCGATGTATGTTTTACATTCTTTGTGCTTGCTGTACTGGTAATCACAGTGATTGCAATTAAATAGGTAGTCGCCACCTTGTCATCACCAACAACGCCCTCTTCAACATTTAACATCATCAGGTATCATGCATTTTTTCTTCACTTCCCTAAGGGATACACTTGTTACTTTTCAAGAAAAATTATGTGCTTGCTCTTACACATCAACATATCCACTGCCTACAAATCTTTGGCATCCAAATAGCAATCACAAAATCAGACTCCAAACATATTTTTTTGACAAAGCATTTTCTTTCAGGTTTTGACTATCACTCTTAATGGAAGGTTTTTGATTTCCATAAATATTCACTAGGAGTTATAAATATGTATGTCAAATTTTCCTTCACTTCACAGGCTTTGATTTGTGCCCTAACAAGTAACACAGGTCGGGGATCTCCAAAATTCATTGTTTGCAGAGAATGGTATCCCCATATGTCTGCAACAATATGTATCCTCCGCCTCAACACTTTCAGGCATCTAACCATCTTAAAATCCTCGTAAGTATAGTCTACAAATTCTAGGTGTCTGATATTTGTTTGCCATGTTAGATCTAAGTACAGTACATCCACCTCTATCCACAAATAGAGAATCATGTCTCTACTCTGCCTCTGCCTCTCATCCAAGGCAAAATACACATCTGCAATAATTATAAAAAATCAACATGGGTGATTGACTTACAAATTTGGAGACAATTCCACACTTAGCCAAATGCCCTAGTCTCCATATTTGCCATAGTGGTCCCACCTCTTCGATTAGTAGTTTCAATACAAGTGTCACTACTACAGAGTGGGTGTGTATCTTCTTCACAAGTTCCTCTGGATCAATTTTGCTACAAAACATGTAAAAAACAAAGGTAGAGTTGCAAGAACCAAAAATAAATTTTTTTAAATTTTAATAAATACAGTGATTTGAATTTGCCAAGGGATACACTCAGATCCTATGATAGTATTTATATCCCCTATGAAGGGCATGTTTCCTGCAACATAACCCAGAAATCTGTCCTTCGATTTCTGGCTCTCCTCTAGAGTCTTGTCCCCAATATCCTATGCAAACTCATGTTATGCCATAGATTACCAGTACATGTTTTACATTCTTTGTGCTTGTTGTACTAGTAATAACATATTAGATAAATCATAATACTTAGAATCTTCTGACATATCTAACCATTATTTCCTGTAGTCTATTTTTCATAACCTGACATCTTCATACCATCTCCATTTTGTTCTCACATCATCTCTTTATCACACAAACGAATTCAACTCTTCATGGTACAGACCCATTCGATGAAGATTCTCACTGGAGCTTAGATCTGTCAGAAGATTCTAAGTATTATGATTTATCTAATATGTGATTACTATTACAACAAGCACAAAGAATGTAAAACATGTACTGGTAATCACGATGATAGCTTTCTTCCTCTATAAATGTTTTTTATTCATTTCAATTCACAGGCCCACTTAACTCGTTATTTAAAATATCAAGAAAACTAAGCTCCAGTGCACCAAAACTGCTTGGAATTGAACCAGATAGTTTGTTGTTTGAAAGATTTAAGGAGTTTACATCAACAATAGATCCAATAACTAAAATTAATTTTATGTAGTGTATATTATAAATACAGTATACTACTAAATTGAAATGAATAAAAAACATTTATAGAGGAAGAAATCTATCATATGTGATTACCAGTACATGTTTTACATTCTTTGTGCTTGCTGTACTAGTAATCACATATTAGATAAATCATAATACTTAGAATATTCTGACAGATCTAACCATTATTTCCTGTAGTCTATTTTTCATAACCTGACATCTTCATACCATCTCCATTTTGTTCTCACATCGTCTCTTTATCACACAAACGAATTCAACTCTTCATGGTACAGACCCATTCGTCTTATATATGTTTACTTAATCCATTATTTACAACAGTTAATTACTATTAATGATACCAACAAAAGCATATCACCCCTAAATCCACTCTCCCGGCTCTTGATCAAAACTTTATAAGCTATGTTAAGCCATTGACCTGAGCTTCTAAGTCAAACTTTATGCTTACATCGAGACAGTACAATACAATGTCAATCTGCATCTCCACAATTCAATATATAGTCAATCCAATCAGCATAAAACACTCCAGCTCAACGAGTTTTCAATCTACTTGTTTGATGACAACCTATGTTAATAATAGATTATAATATATATACTTGTATAATGTCATCCTATACTGGCATTAGTCACTATGACCTGCATGTAGTTGTCACTCTCTTATACTATGTGCTTATCTATCCCAATCCTGGTTCAATCCTCCTTGCGCTCAGTTTATGACTGCATATTAACCAACCAGTCAAGAATTCGATATTTTTCTGGTTCAAAATTCAAATATACAACTAAAAAGTAAAAAATTTGCAAGACACAAAAACTCTTGGGTACAATTACACAATTTTATGCCTAGATAGGTTAGCATTTGGCCTTAATCCCAAGATTTTTTTCACTCTCAGAGAAGTTCTATAGCCAAGTTTGAATGGCTATAATTTTATGCAATTCCCTCATCAATTTTGTTCGCAATGGCAAACTGATCATTATTCATTCCCTGAGCACTTACTTGGCACATTGCATCCATAACATCTAGGAAGCCTTGTTTGAAAGCAAATCTCAAAGTCCCTCAAGCATTACCTGATGACAATAGCTACTGGTATCCACTTCTCATAACTCAAGAAATAGTGAAACAAAAGGGTAAAATGCATACTGAAAAATTTCAATGCAGAGTAAAAAATAAGAAAAGAAATTGCTCAAAGCGAACAATGATTTTTTCGGCACTTATAGGTGGTAAATATTAAATATTGAATACCTGTCTCTACCTGTCTCTACCAGCAGGTGGCAAATATTGAATAGCTGGAAAGTTTGGCAGCTGAGCTGTTCTAGCACACATAACTCTAGAAGCCTTAAGCTCACTGTCTCGCTTTAATAAAGTGTCTTTTAACATCTTGGATTTTTCCTCCATTGCTAACAGGTGTTCTGTAAGATATTCAATCTCTTTCTGAGCATGTTCCCGGTGACTATCATTTGAAAACTCTGTAGAAGAAATAGGTGAAGTGCCCCCCCTACCAAGAGACTTCCTAAATTTCACTTCCCCAGCTTCCTTTCCAGCTGTCTCTACTTCAAGTTTCATTTGAGCAAGCGAAGCAGGCCCTGGTAACCTTTTGCGCACTAGACCCCTCAGTCTCTGGCACTCAGCCTCCAACTTAGCAGTTTTTTTAACAGTTTCTGAATGTTGCTTGTTCGTTGCCTCTGCAGATTTCTTACATAGGTCCCTTTCATCAATTATTGAGTCCATTTCCTTACTGAGTGATTGAAGCTTGTATTTCAGGGCAGTATTTTCACTTTCCAATGATTCAAGCTTCACCTGAAGAACTTTGATCTCAGCCTCAGCTTGATTTTTTGCTTCATGTATTTCCATTAACTTTGAACTTTCTTGCAGAGAATTACCCATTGTATTATGCTCTGTTTTTTCCTCAAGTAACAGCTGATCCAATTCAACTATTCTGGCATCAAGCTCAAACTTCATTTTCCCTTTCAATGGATGTGCCGATCAGGAATTCGAGCTTTTCCATAAAATGCAAATGGAAGATGCGCGACCTCACTCTGCTACCTTGGTGAATGTACTATCAGCATGCAGTCGTTTACCTGCTTTGCACCAAGGGAAGTGGATCCATGATTACATAATTAGAAGTGGACTGGAGTCAAGTGGACTAGAGTCAAGTGTTTCTATAAGTAATTCTGTTGTAGCCATGTATGCAAAATGTGGATATGTAAATATAACACAACAGTTATTCGATTTATTATCTCAAAGAGATTTAGTCACATGGAATGTAATAATTGTTGGGAATGTGCAGAATGGGCATGCCAAAGAAGCTTTGGTACTTTTTCATCAAATGCAATTAGTAGATACGAAACCTAATTCAGTCATGATGCTGAGTGTGCTCCCAGCTTGTGCTGATCTACCAGCTCTGCAACAAGGTAACCGGATCCATAATTTGATAATTAGAAATGGGCTTGAGGCATATGTTTTTGTGATGACTGCCCTCGTAGACATGTATGCCAAATGTGAGAACATAGATGCTGCAAAGCATTTGTTTGAGAAAATGACTAGACGAGATGTCATCTATTGGAGTACAATGATTGCAGGGTATGGAATGCATGGCCTATATAAGGATGCCCTTGGAATTTCTGTTCAAATGCAACAAGCAGGCTTGAAGCCAGATCACATCACTTTCGTTGGGGTTTTATCTGCATGCACTCATGCAGGTCTTGTGGATGAGGGTTGGTGATACTTCAATTGCATGAGTGGAGATTTTTCTCTCACACCTAGGCTAGAGCACTATGCTTGCATGGTTGATATTCTTGGTCGTGCTGGCCGATTGGATGAGGTGGAGCACATTATAAAAAATATGCCAATAGAACCTGATAGTGAGGTATGAGGGACTTTACTTTCTACTTGCAGTGCTCACTACAAT
>CM076570.1:349001912-349080670 GCA_034641835.2 Pinus albicaulis | reverse complement strand
AAACAAGAGAAGAATTGGAAAGGAATTCTGTCTGAATACTCAAGTCGCGAGATTTCAATCAAAGACACAATGCTCGATCTAGGATCTGATGTCAACATTCTACATAGAAAGACATGGGAAGCACTAGGGAATCCAAAGTTGACATACTCGCCAATACAACTCCGAATGGCAAATCAGTATTGTATTGTACCCATAAGAAGGCTAGAAGAGGTCAAGGTTGATGTCGCGGGAGTGAAAAAATATACATATTTTGAGGTGATAGACATCATGGGGGACAAGGATCCCTATCCTGCTTTGCTAGGATTAGACTGGGCCTTCAAGAATTATGCAGTGATCGAATTGAAAAAAAAATTGATGATATTTGAAGACGGGGAGGTCAGGGTAACTCAACCACTCGACCCATATCAGGGACCCCGATATACAGAAACTGTTGACAACAGAGAGGATGCTCAACTTCTCGATCACCTTTACCAGATGAGGATAGGGAAGAGAGAAGACTATATCAATCCAACAGCAGGAGGAACTGTAAGCTGGAGAAGTGTTCAGAGTTCAGATTTGGGCTCAAAAATAGCTTGGGATGATTGGTAACAAGGACGATATGAGACCAACACTAGAAGATGTACTAACATCCAGGGGGTCAATTGTATTGGAACTGAGGTAAGAGGATATCCGACTCTATCAAATATGCATGTTGTAAATACATTTATTACAAAGGTAGAGGAAAAAGTACCAATAGAACATAAAGTCCTACTTATGGATGTAGTACTGCAATCCACATCAGCAATATGGTGGGTCAACCATTGCAAATCACTTCCGCAATGGGAAGATGTTGCACTAGCATTAAGAGTTAGATTCCAAGAAGTTTCAAGACCACAATTCATTGAAAAGTACCAAGGGGATTCTGACCCTCTATAACATTTAAGGAAATGTGAGTATCACTGGAAGAAAAAAAGGTATCTAGAATCTCTATGGATACACAATTTCATACATTCACTAGACACTGTTCCACAAGCCTGGTACTTGATGGAAGAAAAGAAGAGAGGAACTGGCACTTAGCGAGTAGTTGCGGAAAATTTTACGCAATGTTTTTCTTTTCAGGGAGAAACAAAACTAGTCACAGATGCACTCCAAGCTATCAGAAGGGTACTATTTTTCCCAGAGATTTAGGAAGATGAAGAAATATTGCTTCCAATGCAGAAAACTAAAGAATCAGTAGCATGCAAACGGATAGATAGTGAGATGGACGATGACGATTTAGAGAATCTCCGACACTTATACTTCGAAGAGAAAGAGGGAGAGTGGGATATACATGAGGAACCAACCACAGAATGACTGCACCTGTTACCCTTGAAGGCTAAGAAGCTAAACATTGGAAGCATGGAGAAACCCAAAATAGCGTCCATCGGAGACTACTGGGATATAGAAACGACCAAGGAAATCTTCGACCTATTACAGGAATATGAAGATTTATTCCCATCTTCAGTAGCAGAGCTAAAGGGAATAAAAGGGAACATGGGGGAAATGTGCATAGTCTTAAAGCCCGATGCAAGACCAGTGAAGCATAGGCCTTACCGCCTAAATCCAAGGGTAAAGGAAAAATTCAAAGCAGAAATAGATAAAATGCTGAAAGTAGAGCTAATTTTTCCAGTGGAGGAAGCAGAGTGGGTCATTCCCATTGTAATACAAAGAAAAAAGGAGAAATCCAAGATTAGAGTATGTGTGGATTACAGAAGCCTCAACAACGCATGCATACATGATCCATTTCCCACTCCGTTTAGTGATGAGGTTCTCGACAATGTGGCAGGAAATGAAGCCTATTCATTCACAGATGGATTCTTAGGATATCATCGAGAATAGCAGAAGAAGCCACTTTCACAACCAAATGGGGATCGTTTTCATACCATGTCATGCCCTTTGGACTGAAGAATCCACCAGCAGTGTTTTCATGAATAGTGATAGCAACATTTCGGGACTATATCCATAAGTTCCTTGAGGTATACATGGATGATTGGAAAGTTCACAGTTTACTGAAAAATCATGCAACTTTACTCAAAATAATGTTTGACAGATGCAGACAACTCCAAATCTCCCACAACCTCGATAAATGCATCTTTGCAGTACCTTTTGGGACGCTACTAAGACATGTTGTTTGTAAGCAGGGTATTTCTGTGGATCCAGCAAAAGTAGTAATCATTGTTAACATAGAAGCACCAAAAACTGTGAAACAGTTAAGATCACTACTTGGGCATACCAGGTACTACAGAATATTCATCCGCAACTATGCAAAGATAACATCACCATTGGAAAAGTTGTTGCGGAAGTTAGAGCAATTCATGTGGAGTGACGAATGCACTAATGCCCTCAATACCTTGAAAGAAAAGTTAGCAAGTGCACCCATATTGGTTCATCCTAACTAGGACAAACGATTCCATGTCCATATTGATGCCTCCAGCATTGCATTAGGAGTGGTGTTAGCTCAGCCAGGAGAAACTTATGTTGATCATCTAGTCTACTTTGCAAGCAGGAAGTTGTCTACCGCTGAAAGGAACTACACAACAACATAATGAGAAGCTCTTGCGATGGTGTATTCTCTTCAGAAGTTTTGTCATTACCTACTGGGGGGTACGTTAAAATTCTTCACAAACCATTCAGCATTGAAATACCTGGTTAAGAAAACTGTGCTTCAAGGAAGAATCTGTACATGGCACCTACTGTTCCAGGAGTTCACCTTCGAAGTGATAGTGAAACCAAGGAGGTTAAACGTGGGTCCTGGCCATTTATCAAGGTTGGATAATGGAGATAATGGGGGATCCCTTGATGATCAGTTGTCGAATGCTAATCTCTTTAGAGTAGAAGCCATCTGAGACTATATGGGGCAGATAGCAGTATATCTGGCCACACGACAGTGCCCAACAGAATACACGACAACTCAAAAAAGGCATTTGGTCATAAAAGCAGCTGAGTATCAACTAATAGTAGGAGAACTATATGAAATGGGGTTGGACCATGTCTTGCAGAGATGTGCCATGGACCATGAAAGAGAGGATATCTTGTGGGAGTGTCATTGTGGAGTTGCGGGGGGTTATGTCAGCGCGAAACACACCGCAAGAAAAATATTACAAGAAGGGTTATGGTGGCCCACAGTTCACAAAGATAGTAAAGCGTATGTAAAGAAATGTGATGTTTTCCAAAGAACAGGATGTCCATCACACCAGGATGAGTTACCACTGCAACTTGTAAGAGCACTACAACTATTTGAAAAATGGGTCGTTAATTTCATAGGGCCAATTACACTAGTGGCAAGACATTCACATGCAAGGTAGATAATAACCACAACAGATTATCTCACAAGATGGGCAGAGGCAGCACCAGTAAAAGACTGCACAACAGACACAACATCCAGGTTCATTTTTGAAAATATCATTAGCATATTTGGCTACCCCAGAAGCCTAACCAATGATCAGGGTACGCACTTCATTAATACAACAATCAAGTCTCTGTTATATAATTTTATGTTACAACATCACAAAAGCAGCCCGTACCACCGTTAAGAAAATGGAAATATTGAAGAATTCAATAAGATCTTAGAAAAAGGACTAACCAAGATATGCAATGCCAATTGTGATGACTAGGACGAGAGGATACCAACAAAATTATGGGCATACACGACAACTGTCAAAAGGTTGCACAATAAAATGCCATTCCAGCTAGTGTATGAGAGAGAGGCGGTGATACCTTCTGAATTTCTCATACCAATTCTATTAATCACTTCAACAGTAAAGATGACAGATGAAGACTCAATCACTGAATGCCTCCATGAGCTACAAGAGCTTGAAGAAGAGAGATTCCTGGTGGAGTTCCACCAGATGGTTCAAAAGGAAATACAAAAGGCTTGGCATGAACACCACATAAAGCATAAGATGTTCACTATCAGAGGGAAAGTTTTGTTGTATGACAACAAATTTCAAAAGTTCCCGGGAAAAATCAGAATTCACTGGATGGGACCATACCATGTCATAGAAATTAAAGATTCAGGCACGGTTCGATTGGCACAACTAGATGGCCAAGTATTGCAGGAATCGGTGAATGGCACATGCCTGAAGCCTTATCACGAGTAAGTTCCACCATTTATTTTTTCAAATAAATCTCGCAACCAAGAGCATTCAGTAGGGTAGAATAGAAATATATAGATTCAATAACTCTCTCACACCCGAGACAAGACATAGAATAGGAATCTCGATAAAAAGAGATCACAATAATGAGTAAATCCACCTGTTGCGATGTGGAGACCACATCACAACCAATTGTGGTCGGTGGGGGGGGGGGGGGTGGTAGCATCTAACGTGTCATCCGTGTCAAAAAGCCAAGCGTATCAAGTATCATTTCTTCATAATAACCCATCATACCATTGTCAGTCTATTGGATCATTCAGATTTGAGAATTAATTTCCATAATTAGTAACAACCATACCGTAATAAATTTTCCATATCAAGCCATAATCATTACCCATCACGTCTACCCAAATCCCAAAGACACGGTCAACAATGTCAGAATACATCTAACCGCAGTAACTAATCACACGATTATAGCCACGGGAGAGACAGGAAAAAATTAATTATTTATGGGGTCTTATCAACCTCATTCGCGCCAGTTACATTACTTAACCTGCATGAAAGAAGAAAAGCACCAGAATGCCAGAAAATTCCAATTTAGAACAAGAAATAGCTATAGAAATAAGTGAACTTTCATTAGAGGAAGTTCAAAGAGACAATCCAACAGCAGGAATTCACAGCAAGAGATCAGAAACTTCACTCCAGGTATACAGAAGAAGAACAAAGATGACGAAGGTAGTACCAGGAGTTGTCGAGCCCGAGCTCGATGAGAGAATTCAGAGGATAGAATCACCGGTTGGCAAGTATGACAATGCTTCGCTAATTGATACAGATTTCACGGATTCCTATCAATTCCCAGCTATGAAGCGACAAATATACATATAAAATTATTCCGCAGAGGGAGGAGGGGAAGCAACAAGGATGAATCTGGAGTTCAAAGGTATCCAAAAATTGACAATACTAAACCTGAAGAACCTCCCAGTGTTTGGAACAATGGGAGTGACAATGCAGTGTACGAAATTCCTGCTGAGCAGAGTCTAAAACTGATCATTGTGGCTGGGGAGAGAAATACCTATACATGAAGAGGACATCAGTAGAATTACTAGATTATCAAAAGAGGGGAAGGATGTCTCAACGACATTTCACAACGTGTCCAAGAGAGACAAGAAGGTAGGGGACTATGATTATTATAATATATATGAGACCAGAAGAAGAGGGAAGGGGGTGAAGATAGACCTCTTTACCAATCCAGCAGTGAAGATAGACAATAAGGCATTACGCCAAAGGCAAATGCACCCTCGACACCATTTCAGTTGTGGAACAATACATCCAGGGAGCCTAGCTAAATTGGTGTACCTTCCTATTGAACAAACTGTTTGAGGCCTGCTAGGATAATTACAAACAAGCCACATGATTCATTTATGGCTAGCTCATTATGGCATTTGCGATGTGGAAATGGAATCTCCCGGGGGTAAGGAAGCTTGCGGAAATCACAAACAACCAACCAATGGCATTAAGGTTGACGCCTTGGAGAGTCTTGGGAGATCCAAACACCAAGGAGGTAAATGAGGAGGTTTTCTCATTCTGGTACAGGTAGATGGTGGATGTGGTGGCGAGACAGCAAAGGGTTCCGAGGGACCTGTTGGACAGATATTCTTTACAGATATGGTTTGGGGTCACCCACAAGAAGACGTATATCAGACCTAGTTGCGTGGATGAAACCGCGTTCAAAATGAGGCCGTTAAAGTTTCAAGTAGAAGAAAAAGCCTTCCACACCGATGTCTGTTCGTGGCCAAGAGCTACGATGGAGGTCACAAGTGGAATACCTCACTATTTGTTCGAGGGCATGCTGTCGAAATCACTCCCAGGGGAGACACTAGAGGAAACAACGAGGATGATTTCTCAACTACAACTAAAACCTTTATTGGACTAGCTGGACACAAGGGTGAAGGGACTCAATCTGGTAATACAAACCCTCACAAGTGCTTCTACTGTGTTTCCTTATTTTTCTGATTTTCAATCTTCAAATTCTACATCACCATCCACAACCACCCCTATCGTCACCTCCCTACGTTCCACCATGTTCAATTCAACCCTAGCAACCACACTTACCCCAATCCGCAAGAGAAAGGCACCTAAACCCCCGATAGCTGCACTCAAGGCCAAGAAAGCTTATGGTGCCTAAGAAAATAGTTGACCTCATAGAGGAAGATCAGACCCAACCTATGGATATAGGAGTTATAGTTCGAGAAGAGCCAGAGGTTACCGCCCAAGTAACCACCATGCTACCTATGTTTGATCCGTCCTTGGTTTTAAACATTTAGAAATCATCTCCACCTCACACTCACAATTCATCACTCCATACTTAATTTAGTTCCAAAGACCAATCCACCCGCACTTTGTCCACCTCAGCGACTATCTCAGACCCAGTAAAGCTAAGAAACAAGACAAACAAGGACACCGAGGCAGAATTTGACTCAAGTACGGCTAGGGCACCCGAGGTTAACCAATATTTTGCGGGGCAGGGCACTTTCCTAGAACTATTAGTTCAAGGAGGGTCTTTTACAGCAGATACAACGCCCTCGCCAACAAATCTGAACCCATTTCAGCAAGCCAACCTGGTACTACAATAGATTCAGCTGACCATTAGTATGAATAACCTAGAACCTTACCTGCCACAATAGAACCAACCAACATCCCCACAGGAGCACTCAGAGAGATCAATCGCCAGCGGGCAACCCCTCAAAGAAAGACCGCCAACCCAGGACATATCAAGCGCTGAGAGCATACAGAGTTGGGGGGCTGGCTAGTTATACAAATTCATTCAGCAAGCAACACAACCAGCAGAAGGGCTGCACAATGACCTCCAACAGGGGTTCGAGCAACAACAATAGCAGGTCATTGCGCTTACTTAAGAGCGCAATCAGCTTAAAGAGGAGAAGGATAACTTACAGGAGCAGTTGGAAAAAGTAACCGAGATCTTCAAAGATCTATGGCCTGTATAAATTATATAACTTATGTGTTATATGTACAAGATTCTCCTAATCTCACACTATTTTAGCTTCATGAAAAATATAGAATCTATTCCACCATTGATCATTTGTGAAAATTAAATCAAGATTGCAATGCACACATGAAACCATAAAAATTCACACACATTAACACAATTGTTTAACGGGAAAGCCTGAAGCTGAAAACCCCAAAAAACTGTATATAATATATGTCATAGAGATCATGTGACACTCCTCATACAAAGCTGATCATATCAAGCTCTCAGTACAATACAATCGCTACAAACTAATTAGCCCCGATCTTGCAAATCCATGCACCAATATTTGCCACCTTCTAGCTTGCCTCTACTGTACAATCCCTGCTGAAGAATGGCTCTGAATGAGTTCAAATTACTCCAGCCTTGCGCATGCAATCCTCATTTTCATCTCCACTGAGTGTTGGATGCAATTAATGCATCACTATAGTCACAACTGATAGTCTATCTTGCCGTTTCACCTATCTCTCCACTGGTCTCCACTGAAACTGCCATGCACTGTAGTTAACTGATATATTGTTCAGTTTATTAATGATTTATTATTTGTGAATTAATTAACTAATTAATTCACTCCACTCTCACTAGTGTATCAATCAGTTAGACTAGATACAACTAGCTCAACTGAGTCTAACTGAGTTAAACTAAATACAACTCCATAACTACTTCTTCCAACTGTGTCATAACTCTGCCACTTGAGTTCTAACTGAGTCCTCCATGCAATAGTTCCAGTAAACCCTCAGGAATAGCGTAATTAATTTTGTCAGCTATTGTGCCACATCTGTGCACTGAACTGAAGTGCTCCAAGAGAATAAGATAATGTTTAGAGTCCAAATATTATTAAGAGCTAATAATATTCGACATATCTATTTTTAGACTGGTAGTCTAAAAATAGACTCCGCCCAAAATGTCTAAAAATAAAAGTCCATCTATTTTTCCAACTTGACCAACCATCCACAAATAGCATCTTGCAACTCATAGAATATGATCGACATGTCTAAAAATAGACATAGTCTAAAAATAGACTTTGCACCAAAAATAGCTTGTAGGGCCCACTTAGTGAAGGTGAATCTTTTCACTAAGCTCATCATCTTGTTAAATCTCAACACTCCCTCTCAATAAGATAGGGATTATCTGCCACCCCGACCCTATCTCTACAGTATTCGAATTTTCTCCTGGTGAGCGCCTTCGTCAGAATGTCTGCATCCTAATCTTCCGTAGGAATGTAAGAAAGTAACATGATCTTCCACTGCACACAATCTTTGATATGATGGTACCGGATGTCAATATGTTTAGATCTATCATGAAATACTAGATTAACCGAGATTTTAATGCAACTCTGATTATCACAATATATCACAGTAGGATCTAAATGAGAACCGAACAAACCGACCAGGATCTTCCTCATCCATATAGCCTTGCATGCAGCCAAAATTTTTGCCTTGTACTTGGCCTCCGCTGAACTGAGTGCCACAGATATTTGTTTCCTGCTGTACCAAGAAATGGTTGTAGATTCGATACTGAAAATCCCTCAAGATGCTTCCTGCCTAATATGCATCCGTGAAGCCATGCAACTTCACCTCATCCGACTGTCTGTACCACAATCCATACCCAGATGTTCCCCTAAGATACCTCAGGACATGCTTTCCTGCCTTCCAAAAGAACTTGGTAGGCTTAACCATCGCTTGTGAAAGTTGGTTCACCGCATAGCATATGTTCAGTCTTGTATTGACTAAATACATGAGCGAACCAACCAACTGTCGATAAAAAATGGCATCCACTACCTCTGCCGATGTAGCATCCTCCTTCCTCCAAACACAAGGAAGAGGAGTGTCGATAAGCTTGCAGCCTTGCATGTGAAACTTCTCCAGTATCTCCCGGGCGTACTTGCCTTGAGACACAAATAGTTCACCTTTCCGCTGCCAAATTTCCAATCCTAAGAAATAATGAAGGAGGCCCAAATTATTCATCTCGAACTCCTTTGCAAGATCTTCCTTGCATGAGTGTATAAAAAGTTCATCACCCGTTAGTACTAAATCATCTACATAAATCAAAATGATCAAAATCTTACCCTCCAACACAGTATGGTATAGGTTTGGATCTGCCTCACTCTTGACGAAACCAATTTCAGTGAAATAACTGTCTATCCGTGTGTACCAAGCATGAGGTTCTTGTTTCAGCCCATACAATGCTCTTTTGAGCCTGCACACATGTGACTCGTTGTTGAAGATTTTGAAACCTTCAGGCTTCTCAATGTACACCTCCTCCTCAATGATTCCGTTGAGGAACGCAGTCTTCACATCCATCTGATGAATGTGCCAACTCATATGCGCTGAGAGAGCAAGGATGGTCCATATGGAAGAATACCTTGTAACAGGTGCAAAGGTTTCTTTATAGTTGATCCCCTCGATCTGTGAGAAGCCCCGGGAAAAAAATATTGCCTTATACTTCTCAACACTCCCATCAACAACTTGCTTCACTTTGTAGATCCATCTCGAACCTACCACTGATTTCCCTTCTGTCCTTGGGACAATCTCCCATGCACTGTTTATGACAATTGAATCATACTCTTCCACCATGGCATCTACCCATGTGGGATCCTCCACATCTAGTATCGGTCATGTGACTGTCTCTGTTTGTGCTGAGATGTAGCAACTCCTACATTCTGCACTGCATCAAGATTCAGTCGCTCAGCTTCTATAGTGCACTTCCGCCCTCTGATGTTTGGCGCTGAATGGGTGGTTTCTTCCACTCCATGAACCTCCTCTTGTGGCTAATCCACATATTGAGGCTCATCTTTAGGAACAAGTAGCTCCTCCTCTGCATGCAAGTGTATCTCACTCTCAAGCGACAACTTCATGGCTTTATCCTCATGAAATTTGATATCCCATTGCATGAAAATCATCTGACTGTCTAGAAAATACACACGATAATTGTGGGGTGTACCGCAAAAATATCCCAACCTCTGCGGTTAGCTCCAGCTTCTTCCTGGCATCCTTCCTCACATGAATGTAAACAGGTGAGCCAAAAATCTTCAAATGGGAAATATCTTCTTACCATAAAATGCCTCTTCGGGTGTACTCATGCCAATTACTCTATGAGGACAATGGTTTTGCACATAAACCGCAGTGTTGCATGCTTCAGCCCACAAGTGTATGGGAAGGCCCTGATCATGCAACATTGCCCGTGCAACACCCACGATCATTTTGTTCTTTCTCTCCACGACCCCATTTTGCTGTGGGTTATGAGGTGCTATGAGTTCTCTTCGAATTCCTTCTTTGCTACAGAAGTCTTTGAATTCTCCAAAGATGTATTCACCACCATTATCGCTCCTTAGAGCTTTCACTTGCTTCCTGGACTCCTTCTCAACCAGCACCTTGAACTCATAGAACTTTGAGTATGTCTCGCTCTTCTTCTGCATGAAGAAGATCCAGCACTTACGAGAAAAGTCATCAACAAATATCACATAATACTTATGCTTTGTTGTTGAAGCAACCGAGAAAGGTCCACACATGTCTGTGTGAATTCTCTCAAGGATCGTCGAAGCACGAATATCCTTCTCATGAAAAGTGGTCTTCACAAAATTTCCCAAAGTACATCCCTTACACTGATCTGACTGCGCAAGTGTACCTTTGGGAAGCCCAGTAGAAATCTGCTGCAAAATTTTCAAAGCGCCATGGTGAAGTTGGCCCAATCTCCTGTGCCAAAATTCGCCCTCATCTCGGCTCACCACTCCTTCTGCTTTTCCTGACATTGCAGCGCAGCCATCTACCTACAATTTATAAATATTCTTAACTCGAATCCCTATCCTCCTGGTTTGACCAGTTGTTTTATGTCGAAGGAAGGCTTTTCCCTCACTGAAAACAACATCATAACGCTTGTCTTCCAACATCGCCACGGAGATCAGATTCTTTGTCAATCCTGGAACATGCATGACATCCTTCAAGATGAAAGGTTTACCAGAATCCTCTCAAAGGAAATGGTCCCGATACCAGTCGCACTGTATCTACCATCATTTCCCATCTCGATGTGCACTCCAAGATCCTTTTCCTCCAGATCACTAAACAAATCTTTGTCTCCGGTCATATGGAAAGATGCACCACTGTCAAGAAACCATACCGATCCCATCACACTTGAAACCAAGCATGTGATCAAAGAAAAATATAGCTCAAATTGCGAGGCTAAGGCCTCTCCAGCTGCAGATCCAGCAGCATGCTTATTCTTCTTCTTCTGTGGAAAATTAGTGGCGAAATGCTCGTGCTGGTGACAGTGAAAACACTTCACCTTGGACAAATCCTGCTTCTTGCCTTTAGCTTCGGATTTGGAAGATTTATTCCCTTTTCCTTTCCGAGATTTGGCAGCCAAAGTGAAATTTTCTTCATCTTCATTCTTCGATGAAGATCCATCCCTGGTACCCCACCTTATCTCCTCCTGCACAAGATCCGACCAAAGTCGCTCCCATCCTGGCAGTTTCTCCTGTCCATTGACAGAGTCTTCGTAGCTATGCCAACTCTTTGGAAGCCCAAGGAGAGCCAAGCTGACCAAGTCTTCTTCATAAACGGTAACCCCCACACTTCCCAGCTCATCCTTGCAGTGGACAAAATTCATGAGGTATTTTGGAATACTATCGCCTTTCTCCATTTTTATTTTTCTGAGCTTGTCTTTAAGTGCCAACTTCCTCTAGTCACTTCTACTTTGGAACAAGTCTATCAAAGCCTTCCACATTAAGAATGGAGTGGCTTTCCCATGAAGGCTAGACACAATGTGCTATTTCACACCTTCCAATAGAATCCTTCGACACTTTTCTACCTTCTTTTGCCATGCGTCAAGTGCAGTTGCATTGCTAGAACCTGGCTTAGGAACATCGTTATCGATGAACTCCTTCAGCCCATTATCATCCATCACCGCCTCCATCCTGTACTTCCATGCTATGTAATTCAAGCTCCCATCAAGGGCATACTCCAATCACAGTCCGTTGAAAGACATTTCAATGAATTCTCAACTTCGACGCCAAGAAAACACTGCAGCAAATTCGAATTCCACCAGCACAAAACTCAACAACTTCAATAATTGCAATCTCCTCCAATGATCAATACTGCTCTAATACCATGCAGAAATTATATAAATTATGTGTTATATGTCCAATATTCTCCTGATCTCACACTATTTTAGCTTCATGAAAAATACATAATCTATTCCACCGTTGATCATTTGCGGAAATTAAATCAAGATTGCAATGCACACATGAAACCATAAAAATTCACACACATTAACACAGTTGTTTAACGGGAAAGCCTGAAGCTGAAAACCCCAACTATCTGTATATAATATATTTCATAGAGATCATGTAACACTCCTCATACAAATCTTATCATATCAAGCTCTCAGTACAATACAATCGCTACACACTAATCGGGCCCGATCTTGCAAATCCATGCACCGATCTTTGCCACCTACTAGCCTGCCTCTACTGCACAATCCCTGCTGAATAATGGCTCTGAATGAGTTCAAATTACTCCAGCCTTTCTCACGCAATCCTCATTGGCATCTCCATTGAGTGTTGGATGCAATCAATGCATCACTATAGTCACAACTGATAGTCTATCTTTCCCTTTCACCTATCTCTCCACTGGTCTCCACTGAAACTGTCATGCACTGTAGTTAACTAATGTATTCTTCAGTTGATTAATGAGTTATTATTTAGTGAATTAATTAACTAATTAATTCACTCCACTCTCACTAGTGTATCAATCAGTTAGACTAGATACAACTAGCTCAACTGAGTCTAACTGAGTTAAACTAAATACAACTCCATGACTACTTCTTCCAACTGTGTCATAACTCTGCCACCTGAGTTCTAACTCAGTCCTCCATGCATTAGCTCCAGTAAACCCTCAGGAATAGCATAATTCCTTCTGTCAGCTTTTGTGCCACATCTGTGCACTGAACTGAAGTGCTCGAAGAGAATAAGATAATGTTTAGAGTCCAAATATTATT
This sequence comes from Pinus albicaulis, assembly GCA_034641835.2. Lineage (NCBI taxonomy): Eukaryota > Viridiplantae > Streptophyta > Pinopsida > Pinales > Pinaceae > Pinus > Pinus albicaulis. Next base: position 349,067,518 of record CM076570.1, on the reverse strand, counting down.
AAGAGCTAATAATATTCTACATATCTACTTTTAGAATGGCAGTCTAAAAATAGACTCCGCCCAAAATTTCTAAAAATGAAGTCCATCTATTTTTCCAACTTGACCAACCATCCACAAATAGCATCCTGCAACTCATAGAATATGGTCGACATGTCTAAAAATAGACATAGTCTAAAAAATAGACTTTGCACCAAAAATAGCCTGTAGGGCCCGCTTAGTGAAGGCAACTCTTTTCACTAAGCTCATCATCTTGTTGAATCTCAACATGGCCAACAGTAATTTCCCAGGATAACAAAACGTCGGAGGACATATCGTCTTGCTCAATGGTCGAGAGGTCTCTCTGAGTGAAAACGACATGTGTAAATCTTAGTAGAGCGAACTAGGAGCTCAAAGAAGCGATAGCTGCCAGACTAACATTACCAGACCCTGTCGTGGTATATGCTAAGAAGGCTAGCGAGAAATAGAAGCAGGTAACCGGAATGAAGGAAACCTTGGGGAAAACAGTCAAAGAGGCCTACAACCTACTAAAGCATTTACATGAATTCTCAAACTCGTTAACCATGAAAGCTGAACCTATCTCAGCACAGCTTCAAAAAATTTCACAAGAGATCAAAGAAGCCACTGATCCAGTCGGCATAACCGAGCTGTACAACTAAGCAGAGGTGTTGGAAACCAAAATCCATAAGATCTAAGAACACTCCACTGCTACAAAGCAGGTCCTAAGAAATCTAAGGCAAACAGTCAAGAAAAAATCAGAGGTGATATAGTAGATGGCGGCTGAAGTCGGGCCGAAAATACAGGAAGTATTCAGCAAGCTGCCACTAGTGGCAAGTGAAACTGAGGCTGAAAGAGTTGCCACCCAGACAAAATAGATAATTAGAGAATGAAAACATGTGATCACTGAGTTCGCAGAACTCAAGTCTTCAGCATTGAGCAAAGTTCCATAGTTAGGGCCTTTGTTTGGACAGAGCAAAGAAACAGAGAAGACAAAGTCAACCTCAGAAGCTGACAGACAAATGGAAGCCACGAAAACAGGAAAATATTGACTCGGGACGAGTCAATAGTGTGTGGTCGGGGCCTTTGTTTTGAAAAATAAATAGTTTTTAGTTGCGGAGAACAGGTGGTGGAGCGAAATCAAGGTAGACAGGGAGATATCATGGTTGCAGAAATCCAGATGATAGGTGGCGTGGTAGTTGCAGAGAACAGTGCAGATGGAATATATGGGAGACAAGGACAATCAACAGAACTTCTAGTAATCAAGAAGAAGCGGTAAGAAGCGGAGCAGGAAAAGAGGAAAGACTGATAGTCACGCTAGGGGAAGAACAAATAGGCAATCAGCCAATGTAGAAGAGTTAGTTAGTCAGTGCGGTAGAAGGCCATTAGAGAGAGCAAAGCCGTAGGAGAGCTATGTGAGAACTATGTTGTACTGAATTGCACTGTAATAGACTCCATAGAGTGATGTATGTTGTTTTGATATTGATAATGAAATGTGTTTATATTTGTGTGTAATGTTATGAGTTTATTATTAATCATTTGCTTAATATGAATGTATGCCCAGTTTAAATTTTAATTCAACATTCTGAACATGCTTGATGAGTAATAGCGTATATAGAGAGGTGATATCTATTTGTTGTTCCAAGTTTCCTTAACTGATTCTTCATGGTTGTAATCTTCTTGTACATGATCTGTCTCCTAATCTTAGTAAGCCATGAAAGCAGGAAATGATTGACTTGAGAATTCAATAGCGTGTGGTCGGGGCCTTTTGGGGCCTTTGTTTCGAAAAAGAAATAGTTTTGAGTTGCAGAGAACAGGTGGTAGAGTGCAATCAAGGTAGACATGGAGCTGTCACGATTGCAGAAAGCTAGAAGATAGGTGGCATGACAGTTGCGGAGAACAGTGCAAATGATAGATATGGGAGACAAGGACAATTACCAAAACTCCCAGTAATCAATAAGAAGCAGCAAGTAGCGAAGCATGAAAAGAGGAAAGCCTGACAGTCACACTAGCGGAAGAACAAATAGGCAATCAACTAGCATATAAGAGTTAGTTAGTCAGTGTGGAAAAAGGTCGTTAGAGAGAGCAGAGTCGTAGGAGAGCTCTGTGAGAAATCTGTTGTACTGAATCGCACTATAATAGACTCCATAGGGTGATGTATGTTGTTTTGATATTGATAATGAAATATGGTTATTGCTGTGTATAATGTTATGAGTTGATTATTAATCATTTTCTTAGTCTAGCTGGTCAGGATACTCGGCTCTCACCAGAGAGACTCAGGTTCAGGTCCCGGAAACAGAACCATTTTTTGGCGAAAAAGGAGGTCTCTCGACAAGACCCAGGTTCAAGATAGAGGCCAACAAGGTTTCCACACTAGTCTAGCAGAACGCCGACATTTTCACCCTATTCCAAAGAGCAGAGCATCTCACTCGAGGCATGCCGTGACCTTACTAATATAAGGAGAGAGATCATGTACAAGACAATTACAACCATGAAGAATTAGTTAAGGAAACTTGGAACAACAAACAAATCTCACCTCTCTGTATACGCTATTAATCATCAAGCATGTTCAAAATGATGAATTGAAATTTAAAATTGGGCATACATTCATAGTAAGCAAATGATTAACAATCAACTCATAACATTATATACAACAATAACCATATTTCATTATCAATATCAAAACATCATACATCACTTCGTGGAGTCTATTACAGTGCGATTCAGTAAAAAAGAGTTCTCACAGAGCTTTCCTACGACTCTGCTCTCTCTAACGGCCTTCTGCCGCACTAACTAACTAACTCTTCTACACTGGTTGATTGCCTATTTGTTCTTCCACCAGCGTGATTGTCAGTATTTCCTCTTTTCCTGCTCCAATTTTTGCTACTTCTTCTTGATTACTGGGAGTTCTGCTAATTGTCCTTATGTCCCAATTTATTCCATTTTCAATGTTCTCCACAACTGCCGCGCCACCTATCTTCCGCCTTTCCGCAACCGTGACAACTCCCTGTCTACCTTGATTATGCTTCGCCACCTATTCTCTGCAACTCAAAACTTTTTATTTTTCAAAAAAAAGGCCCCAACAACGCTTGCTTGGCCCCTTGACCATTTTTGAAAGGGGCTCTACAGGTACTTTGGATATGGTTAACGGTGTAGTAGGTGCACTCGTGCTCGTACCTGATGGGTTAGTGTCTGGGGGGTCGTCATTGTTCCTATTCCTTGTTTGGAAGAACATTTCTTCGCTAGTCATGTAAATGTTTTTTATGTTGCCTCTAGTATCATTTTCGGGTGGTTTTTGTTGTTGGGTGTTAACCACTCCTTGGTGGGGGAAAGACTCCTACATTACAGCAGGCTGTTGGGTAGGCTCCCCTTGTCCATGATCACCCTGAAGTTTTTTCAGTTCGGGGAGTTTGGGACAGTGGTGAGTGTAATGGACAGATTCACCACATATGACACAAGAATGATTTGTCCATAGACTGAATCTCTTGTTTTTCCCTTGGGAGTTGTTATTTGGCTCCTGGTTTTGATTTTGGTTGGGGTTGCCCTCAAACTGAGATCGTGGGGGGCATTGTTGATTACTTCCCCCTGTCCAAAGTCTCCATTTTTTTAATTCTTAAGCTTCTTTTTTGCAACGTTAGGAGGGTTATTGCAGTTCTCCTGGTCGTAAGTCTGGGAATTTTGCACTAGGTTCACTGACGCATTTTTTTGCGGTGGTGGAGTTTGTGCGGGAAAGGGGGATATAGGTTCCCCTGTCCCTGGTCGGTGTAAGATTGCTGGGGGGGATCTCTTCCATCAACATTGTTGAGTACTGGGTCCCCTGCGAGGGAGGGTATGAGACTCCCTGTTGTTGATGATATGGGGCCACCCTATTCTTCATATTCTGCAAAGGTGCAGATTGACTTTGGTGGTAGCCAGGTTGTGTCACGTTCTTGGTAGAATTGTACGAATATCCTAGGTACTGGTTAATGCTGCGTAGGTGACCTTGAGTCAAGGACCCAATCAAACCATCGACACACCTGATAACTCTCTATAAGTTTGTAGGCACGGGGCATTTGGCAGGACATTGTAAATATATCCTGACTGAGTGTAAATGAGTTCAAGCTACTAGGCTCTACTAATGGCATCCTCCTTGGAGGTAGGTTTCTACGTCACCACATCTTTTGATATCTCTGTTGTGAGAGTTTTCAAAAATATTTCCAGTAAAACTCTATCGTCGAGTTTGGATTTACATAAACTTCAACGTCGCTGCCATTCATGGAGGTGGTCTGATATATGGATGACTAGTGTTTGCCTAAAATAAGTGAGGAACATGTAGCTGAAAAAGTAGTGAGGAACACAGTAGAGAGGATGTTTGCCTAAACTATGATGAATGGGTAGCTGAAAATAAGTGAGGAACATGGTAGCGAGGGCGCTAAAGGTTCTATGTGAAGCAGAAGGCTACTCGACATACCATTTCACCGCAGGCCCTATTAGGGTGCATTGAAAAAGTCTTAATCGAATATATCACCAATGATGCTATTGGACGAACACCAAAGGTAAAAATTCATAATATGGTTTCTTGGGTCTTCCACTTGCTTCCCTTTGAATCTAGGTATATATGAAGGGAGCTTCATGGACATGGGAGGCCAATTAAGGCTATGTGCAATGGGGTCATTAATTAACTTTGTTAGATCTTGTAGATTCAGAGATGCTAAGAAGGGTAATTGAGTATTGGCTGCCATCATGTACTGTGAAAACACAGGTTTCTGAGTGTGATGGTTTATGGGGGGTGCCTGGGGAATATTACCCTCTAGCGTGAATGTTCTGTTGACTACCCAAAGGGGTAGCACTCCTCTGCTCTCTGGGGGTTGTGGGAGGAGTTGGGTGTGGTGACCCTGCTGGGGTTTCCACTGGTGTGGTGTTGGGTGACAACAGGGGGTTTCCAATCACATATTCCCCAATAAAGGATGAATCGATAATGGTGGAAATGTGTCGTCTTTGATGCCTAAATCAGAAAATACCTGGTACTCCTCCCTATAATGGGGGGAGGTCCAAAAAATTCCTAGATCGACGAGGTCTCGTTGGGTCCGTTATGGTGTCGACTAGCTTAATATGAGTGATATTTTTGGTTTGATGGATGAAGGAATATTTTTATCAAATAAAATATGATCACATGCATAGAACAAAGCGAAAAAATAAGAGGTAAGTTTTCCTTTAATTTAACGATATGTGATCAAGCAAGAAAAATGGTTTGGTTGTTTTGCATATGATACTACAAATCCTAAATTGACATGATCATCCTTACATTCTCAATGTAGCTGGGACTTGTGAAGATGTATTCTGATGGGTACTAGCGCTAACATCCCGAAATAACTGGCGACGTCTTCCAACAGCCGAAGAATAGACCAAGGTAATGGTAAGAGGATCTAGTGCTTCCTACATTGTCACCTATCAGGAAGGATGCCCTATTTTTGGCCACTAAAGTACCGTCATCACACATGAGCGTTCGAGTTTTGAGATTCATGGTATTCAGCTACCAGTAACAAGCACTATATGGGTCACGTAGCCCTAAAGAGTACCATGTGCACTGGGCCTAAGCTTAACCTCCTCTGAAACGGGTCTCTGGTAATGCTCAGGTATTTTTTCCGTGGGTGGATAGACGAATTTGAAGCTCCCTAAAAAGTCAACATTTATGTTTCGAAATGTAGAATGACCATGAAGGCTTATTGGATACCTACCCTCGATGGTCCTAACATGAACTATAATTTATTTTGTGGCCCCTATGTGGAGAATTTAGTGAGTTCGATTAGTGATTATTTTTAGAGAGTCTCAATTTTCTTAGGATGTGCCTTTGTGAAGTAACTTTAAGAAGAGGATAAAGGTCCTAACACACTGGGTGCCTTTTGTTCCAATGCTCACCGATGCTTCGTGTGTGCTTTGGAGTGTACAATCACAAGTGTTATGATATGTGGATATGCGGTGATCCTTTACAATCCTTTTCTAATTGCGCTATGTGTGATTGTTCCTTGCAAAAATAAACGATGTATGGATTATGGGCTTCTTGCACCTTGCCTAGTTAGACTAAGTTTGCACTATAGGGAGATGGAAAATTGTCTTAGGAAAGCGTTCATATGCATAGCTGAATTGACTGTAAGGTGTAAGGATGACAGAGATTACTTTATTTCTTTTCAACTGTTTGGTCTGGGTCCCGATTCCTAATGAAAAAATTGAACTAATCTGATTCAAAAAATGAAAAAAAACAAATTAGCTAAATATGTGTGGATATGTGTGCCACTTACTTTTATGCTAATTACTATATGTTTTCTGTATCTTTTATAAGAAAATCGTTTGTTCGGACAACATATGTGGATTTAAGGCCACTTAATTTCCCCTACTTAAACTATGTGTGATTTGAAAAAATAAAAAAAACTAAAATTAAAAATACCTAGTTGCTAAGCCAAATTCTAGCAAATAAGTGTCCTAACCAGTCATGAAATACCAGAGCACAATTATGGAAAATTTCTTATGGGTTGCCAACACCTTACAACTGAAAAAAAATGAGAAAAACAAGTGAAAAATGGGCTTACTGTCTACCGTGCGGATTATCCACCCACAGGCGCAAAGTGCGCATCTGTCTCAATAGAATGCACGCGGTCAGGCAGAAGCAAAAAAAAATCCTGCTCCTCTGAGAAAATTTTCTTACTGAGGGTGATTGAAAATTCTGAGAGGATGTAGGAGTTATTTTGCACCAAGATGAGTAGGAAGAAGGACCTTCATCAAAAACCATTAACTCAAAAGAAATAATCCATTGGAGTCAAAATTCATTCAGTGCATGGGCGGACGAAATAGTCACAAGTCAAAGTGGTTTGTCAAACGTTAGTGGAACACATTCAACATGTAATAAGCTAAGTTAAATGGAAACATAGCATGCTACATAAACAATGAAACAAAAACAAAATAACATGCACGAGAAACATTCTCAATAGAAAAAACACACTAATAACTCAGAAATGGAGATCTTTCTCCCTTTATTAGGTGCTCGTGGTAGTAGAAGAAAGAATTCTAAATCTCTTGTAGTGGATCCTTCGAGCTATAGAGCTCCAATATCCAAGACAAGGGGCTCTCTTCCCTCTAAAAGGATGGTAGATTGATGGACATGTGGTGTAATATTCTCTCTTGGATTGAGGTGTTGGGTGGCCAACAATTGAATCATTCCAATCCTCTTATTTTTGGACAACACAAATAGGTTTGTTGATAATAAATTTGGCCAACATAAAAATGTGTCTCCCATTTCTCTTTTGATGTCTGAATTTTATAGACAAATTTTGAATTTTCCTCCCTCTCTTGGTCCAACATGGATGGTGACACAAGAGTGGGGCTATGATTCCTTTTTGTGATGCACTAAAGCCTGAAGGTGGCTCAAAGGTGACTGTAATTGGCTAGGTTGAGTGAGAATATTTTTCTCCAAGTGTGCCAAGTGGCCCCAGATAGTGACATTCCACATTCTCCGGGATCGTCCGACTTGTTAGGTTCCCATAATTTGTCACATTGGCAAGACCAAAAGTACAATGGTAACATCAAACCAGTCTTTGGAGTCTTAGGACCTAGCCTTCCTGGACTCAGAGAGGGCTCTCTCTATGTTTGTGTGAAAGATGTAACTCGATAGCTTTTAGAGTTTTGATTTTATGCTAGCTATAAAGATTATGGTTTATTTGTTTGTTTTGATTGGCTGGGTAGGTTGTCAAGCAGAACATATAGAGTAGGAGAGGTTTAGACCATTGGGTTATGGAGTCTGCAAAAGGTCTCTAAAGGTACAACAATAGGCCAAGGATGCTTCGGAGGGCAAGTTTAACAAAGCTAAGTGGATCTTCAAGGCTTAGATGAGTGAAGTGAACATTAAATTGTAAAAAAAGTAGGTGCAAAGGGCAGTTAAGAATCCTTTGTCAAATACTACAAAAAGAAGGGCCTTTAGGAACACTATGCATGAAGACAAAACCAAAGACAGGGCATATCATACTTCTTTGACCAAACCCTAGCAAGCAAACCTTAGGAAAATAATCCAGTAAACCTTAGTGTTGGGAAAAATACTGAGAGGGGGGGGGGGGGTGAATCAGTATTTAGAGCATACTCAAACTTTTCACTTTTATTCACTTCTAAAAACCATACGCTACTTTCCTGATACAGACTCGCGTATATACGCGGATACCCTTTATGAAACTCGCGTATACACAGAGATCTAAATATGCCATTAATTCTTCTCTTATATCATTCCATCATTCATTCATTAGATGTTCTATAAACAGTAAACATGTGCAGTAAGAACAGAATAAAACATCACACATAAGCATCACACATGAACACCAGGATTTTAGGTGGAAACCCAAGTCGGGAGAAAACCACCGCTGCAGTTGCTCAGCCTTCAATATTTTATTATAGAGAAAACATCTTACAACATATGTGCTAGCGCAGACTTGACCAGCACGCAGGCACCCACCTGCGCTTGTTTACCAGCCTCTCGTGGAAGGGAGCTCCAACCCCCCGACTCGTTTACCAGCCTCTCCTGGAAGGGAGTTTAACCCCCCGACCGAAGGCTACAACCCTCAAAGACTCCCATGGACCATGTTTCATCAATTTTCACACTGGATCCAAAGCATCCTTTAGGACACCACTTGCAGGCCACGTTTCATCAAATTTTCAGACTGGACCCACTCCATACTTTTTAAGCACAGTCAACCATGAAACAGATACATATAACTCACTGACAGATATCGCAAAACTAAATAGACAGACGATATTTCTCACTACGTACCGTAAAACCCTAGTTTGCATACGTCTTTCACCGATGTCGCGTATATACGCGCTTCCGTTCACATAAACTACGTATACTTAACCTACGTATACTTTTGTACATATTACGTAGCTCAATTCATTGCGCATACGCCTTTCTCTTCAAATAAGCCGCGTATATACGCGCTTCTTCTGCGGCGAAGTAGCGTATAGATCTTCAACCATTATAGAGCAGCATACTTCTTCAGATCAGATATTCAATTCAGATTTACCCTTTTACTTCAGACAGATGTTCGCCTCATCACAGATCTAATCTCTCCATAAACAGATCTAGCAAATACAGATACATTTCAGATCTAGATATCCCGCTTCATCATTTCTTCATAGGTGCATCATAGATTCAGATCTATCATCAAACCTTTACCCTTTCCATACAGATATACTTCACAGAGAAGTATTCATTCAAGCTCAGACATTTTGCACCCACACTCATGATTTGCACAATGAATTTCTTCTCCTTATATAGGTTTACCCTTTTTTCAATACCATGAGCCCCTTTTTCAATACCATGAGCCAAAACAATATTACTTCCGATGGTATTCCTGGACGAGGTCATTTAGACGAATCATTACCCAATACAATGGGTCAATACCATGGTGGTTACCCCTGGTTTTGCACTTTTTGAGCGCTTTTTCCCATACGCGACTTGGCACGTACTTAACCGCGTGCATACGCGACTTCTCCTAGACAAATCCGCGTATTCCTTGAAACATACTCTTTTCATCATGGATCTAGCACATATTGAATTTCTTTCTTCATTACCTTCTGTACTTTCTGTAGATACATCAGATTTACTTTATCAAGAACATATTCTATCAAGCACAACTTCATCAAGTAAGTTGCCATCTTCTTCATCAAGTGGGTTGCCATTCAATGACAACACTCAGCATCATATTGCTAACTAACATCAGTTCACACCATATTTACATCATTTACCAAGTCCATCAGGTCAAGAATAACTTCATCAGGTGGATTTCCATCAAGGACAACACATGCCAACACTCTCATGTCTTCATCTTCATTCAGTGGGTTGCCATCAAGGACAACACTCTGCATCATATTGCCAACACTTAGAGAGTAGGGAACTCCTAAATTTCCTTAATCATACTACAAAGAAACTTCAAAGCAACCAGTCAAGATGATCAAAAGGGCAGGGCTAACCATAGACCTCTTCAACTAATCTCTAATTATCAATATTTCAAGTAAAGACCTCAAAAAAAATGTTTAAGTGATTCCAAAGAGGCAGTGCTAACAATAAACTACTTTGGGACTAACTCCATTAAATAATTCTTGAGATAGACAAGCTAAGTGGGATTAGAGAGAAACTAAGAATCCTCTAAACTGACCTAGCAGAGGAAAACATGATAGCAATAGAAGCAAACAGACTTAATGTGCTTTTGACAACATACCTTAGGCTAAAATTTATGTTCTAATGCAAGAGAAAGATGACACAATATGTAAAACATAAGAAAATAAGAACAAAAAGAGAAAGACATCACCATTAGCCATGTTCATGAATCCTGCAAAGTGCTTGGCTCCATTGTTATTCAGTCTAGGAGAAATACAAAGCTCCAAAGCCAAAAACTCCTTACAACTCAGAGCCTATGCTTAGCTCAACAACTGACTAACCAACCAACAATGAGGCCCTCATGCGGTATTCATTATGCAAAGGAGAGTCAAAACCCTAGCGAGGCTTTTGGAGGCCATTAATTTCTCATAAATATTATTTTTTTCCTTTGAGACCATGCAAGGCCCAAGGCACAAATATCCTAATTCATTAAATGCAAAAATATCTTCCCAACCTCTTTTGGAAAAAAAAATCTGAAATTTAGGCTCTCAATAAATTCCAAAATATCTCCAAGTGTGTTTCATTGAATTTTTTTCAAGGACGCAACATTAAGGTCCAAGGGCGCAACGCTTGTACTAGAAAATTAGGTCACCTTGCAGCTCATTTTTGAAGGCCTTTGCAATGTTCCTAAATTAGCTTCAGCTAATTTGGAACATTAATTTTTCCTTATTTATTTTGTATTTCATGATTAATGAATAAATTGTAAAGGAGGATGTCTAATCCTCTTGCAAATTGAGAATAAATCAGTGCCTATGTGAAAAGAGACATATTTGGGCCATTGGAATAAAATATTGCAGGTGTGAAAGGGCCAAGACCACCAAAGGAGATCCTATTTGACCAAGTCAACAATGCTGTCTAGGTTCATTGAACTTCCTTGATGGACTGCGCTATTCTAGAAGGGGTTTCCAAGTGTGAAAGGAACCAAATGATGAAATTGGTTTAGGGTTTTCCAAGAGACTCAAATGTTATAAAAGGAGGATGAAGGCTCATGATGAGGTTGTTGATCATATTTCATTTTCTGAGCTTGCTAAGGCAACTCCATTTCCCTTTGTTGTTTAGCAAGAGAAAGAGAGGATATCCTGTTTAGGAATCCTCCATCCTTATTTGAGTAGCTCTTGGAGGGAAGTGTGCTAGATTTAACCACTATCTGGTTGGAGGCCAAGCTATGCTTGCATAGATAGTGCTGGCTCACTGAGGGTTTTGTTGCTGATGTAAGTGTAGTAAGTGGGGTTCCAGATCTGCAATATCTAGTTGTTCTTGGAGTCTCCTCTCAGGGAGGGTGTCTTGTGACCACTCGAAAGAGGGCCTCTTTTGTATTTTGATTTCAGATCTGTATATTTCATCTAATGTACTATTCTTCTCAAGCTACTGCGCAGTCTCCTTGGATAACTGCGTTATTTCCAATGTACTGCTTCACTATTGTTTAGATCTTTCATTGTACTTATTTCTGGTGATTGAGGCTTGCCTCTCACCTTGAAGATTTATGAAGTAGCTTGCTGATATATCATATTCATATATGTTGTATATTGTGAATAAATTCATCTTCAGAAGTTACTGAAGCTTTCTGTAGTTCTGTGTACAAAAAGTTAGATCTACACTTTCTAGTGCATTATTTTGTAAAAACCCTAAGGGGATCTTGATTGGAAGGCTTAGTAGTTTCCAGATCTGATATGGATCTGTTGTTTCAGCCATGAATTTTCTGTAGATCTGTAATCTAACATTATATTGCTGAAGCACACTTAGAGGGACGCTGTCCATTCATTACAACACTTTTTACATACATTGCAGCTCCTATTTTTGAAGATTTCTTGCTTATTTCTTCATAGAATTCATTGTATTTCCTGAGAAGCTCCATTAAAAGTCTGATTTTCTGCTGCTATATTGTAATATATGTCTGATGGCTGATTTCCAGTGACTCTTTGTTGAAACTGTACAATTCTGAAGTGGGTTCTTCTTCATTCCATCATCGCTTCTCTTTAGCTGATTTTTAACTAGTCAACTTCATGGGAGATCTGTATAAGGCCCTTAAACCCATTTGTTTTTCCTGAAGGTCCCACATAGCCAGTACTAAGGGAACCCAGCCCTGGTCAGTGTTATTCTTGCACCATTATGCTTATACAGCGTTACCCTTGAGCCTCTTGCAGTTTTTCCCAGAAGTGGAATTTCCCTCTCCTTGCTTGTTTGATTTTTGGCTCCTCTTTTGGATCCATTATTTAGATATGTAGATATAAGGATCCCAAGGGTAGAAAACTCCAAGAGGAGTGTGTTTTCCCACACTTGCTGTGTTTCGTCATTTTTCTATAGACAGAGTCTAGAATGGGCCAGGAAGCCTCTGGTTTTCACCCTCTCTTTAGAGGTGATATAACCAATAAATTCCCTACCAGTATATCTCTGGTTTAGAATTGCTGGTGTGTTTCCATACTACTGTGAATCCATAGTAGAATATCTTAAGATATTCCCTACTGAGCCTATTCTTCCCCATTTGGAACATTACAGCCTTCCCGATGCCCAAATGAGCTCCATGATAGCTTGTTGGAACACTTGTCAAGTCTACTTTCCAAAAATTCCTTTAGGTTTTCATTTGGTGTCCATTTGCCTGTCCAAAAAATAAATATCCCAATACTGCTCATGGCACAACACCATCTCTGAAAATAGGGCAGAATGGTGAATTTGTGCATGTTTTTGACCCTTTTGGGGGACCAAATCTGCTTCAAATGATCTGAAATTTTGTGTGCATGATGCCCTTAGCCTAAGGAACCTAAAAATGTAAACCATTACTCAAGTGGATGCCTCAAGAAAAAGTGCAGTGCCAAGGGTGCTTCTCCCTTGGCCCTTTAAAACAATCAAAAATCTAAAAACTTCAAAAACTTGCCAAACTTTGGATTTGTCCTGTTGATTAGGTTTGGGATGCTTGTAGAGGATGGATCAGCCAGGTTTTCAAGGTTTTATTTAGCTTTTGACTCCTTATTTCCTCTTGCACTGTCCTTATCTGATCCACTGATTTGTGCCTCATCACTATTTGCCTTACTGCCATCTTTGCTACTTTCTTCATTGCTCCTTGACTTACTACCATCATCACTCTTTGTCCCACTGTCATCACTGATTTCTTCTTCATTTACCCGTGCCTCACTGATATCTTGGCATTCTGAACCTTTTCTATCATCATTTCCGCTCCAATGATATTTTTATTATTAGCATCCTCCTTACTGTCATCGTTTCTTGATTCATATTTTCCCTCTCCCACATTGACATTGTGACTGCTCTCCCTTTGAAAACCTTGGACTGCACATGAAACTGATATGGCAGAGGGTAATGGAATGGTGATGAATAGGCAATTCTGTAAGTGAATGAGATAACATATTATATAGGTATATCAGGCTAAATGAGAGGCTCTAGACAACCTAATGACAACTCCAGTTGATATGTCAAACTCTGTTCTGACTGATACTCTTCATGGGAAGAGGGAGTGAGTTTCAAACAATGGTTTCAAACATGATTTTTAGGGTTATCTCCTTAGTGTATGACCTATTTTAATTTAAAAATTTCATCAAATTTATCAAAATAGGTTTCATATTAGGAATTTTCCACTTGATGCACTTAGAAGTCCTTTGGAAAATATTTGAAAGTGATCAGGAGCAGTATGAGTGGTTGTACTGCTTGGGGGGCACTCCTAGCCAAGCGCGCAACACCTGGGCCTTTTAACGAGCCTGTCAAGAAAAATAAGGTAAAGGTGTAGTGCCTTTCCAGGCATGCAACACCTATGTAAAATACATAGGAGGAAAGAGCCAGGCGTGTAGAGCCTGACTCCAGGCGCGCAACGCCAAGCCAGGGGTGCAAGGACCAGGAAATTTTTTTCAAGTTTGCCTTAAAAACTCCTAATTTCTCCCTTCCTTGAAAATTCTAATTCTCTACAAGTGTATAGTGAATGTCTTGAAGTGTAAAATGAGCTTTATAGGCATATGTAAGTTTGATCTATCTTTGCAACCCATTTTCTAAGGTTTTCAAGCCGTTTACCTTCTCACTGATATTTTTACATTGTTTTCTCTGTAAGTGACAGAAAACACTAATTTGACTCTGCTTTTAATCCTTAAGGATGATATTTTCATTTTGGTACAACATCAGCCTCAAAAACCTCCTCTGCTTCCTATCATGGAGTCAAATACATCTCCTTTGATCATTCAGTTATGGCAAGCTCATTAAACACCCTTGAGAGGCTTTCTCACAACAACACTTTCAAAAACTTCTTTTGTCTGCACCATAGATTTTCAAACCCTGCTTTTACCTTCTTTGACATTTTCTGTTTTGCAGGTGCCTGAAAACACTAACTTGGCCCTCTCTCACTGCTACTCTTCACACTTTTACTCTTTGAGGCATGACACACTCACCTCTTACAAGTCTAGAATCTGATCACAGTGGCATCTTCAGATTCTTCCTTTGTTTTCATCATGGAGTTCAGCTCCTCCTTTACCTTTTTAGTGCCATTTCTACAATAGATCATTGTGTTGAAACTCTGCTGGGCCAATCAAGCTTAAAAACCCTAATTCTCCTTAATACCAAGTGCTTCCAATCTTCCTTGCTGCAATATGTCTTCATTTAGGAGTAGACCTCCTACCTCACCAAAATTTCCATTGATAGACCTTTTAACACTTTTTCAAAAGTATCAAGCTAGTCCATTACCTCATGTGTAGACCTTGAAATTGAATGGTAGTCTTCTTTGTAAATGATGATCTTGAAACACATGAAACCCTAATTGACCTAGTGGGGTCTTTTTGACCATGATCTTTGATTGAAAAATTGGTTTGGAGTGTTCAAGTGTAAAAATAGAGTATTGACAAGGTGGTGTAATGAAGATCCAAAATCCAATGTACTTGATTTATCTAAAGAGCCTACAAAGATAGTTTTGAGACCATCAATTCTTTGAGGAACCTGGTGATTCATGGGAAAAAGTCAGGCTATAGGTAAAACCTAGATGGAAAATGGAGTCATGGGCAAGGTAAGAACAAAGCCAATGAATTCATAAGCAGGGAAAAATGATAGAGATGAGTGGCACAAACCCATAAGGAGTTTTTAAGGAGTGACAGGGTGACCATGAAATGGAAAAATGGTATAATAGTGAAAATTTTTCTATAGGGATAATGAAGGCAGTGAGATTTCTAAAACTCACAATATTCAGGGAATTTTATTTTTAGAAATCTAGAACCAATACTTAGTCATCTACAGATAGTAAACATTACTAATGACTAACAGTGGCTCCACTTGGGGAGGGCAGCTCCTTTTCAGGAGATGTCTAGGACCTCAGAGTTCAGATCTCTGAGTTTTGAAGACTAGTGCCTTAATTTTACTTGGAAGATCCTTTCCCTTCATTTGCTAATGTTCTCCTGAAGCTATGATTTCAAAAAATCTGAAAAAAAAAAACATGATTGCTTCAACATTAGTTCTACCTACCCATCATACTTTTCCTAACATTTTTTCTTCTTTTGGGTGCACTTGTACTGGAAAACCCTTGACATTATTTTCTTTTGAAAGCATAAAAACTATCTACTAGTACCCTTATCACTTCCAAGAGCTCAGATTAGGCTAATGAACACTTTTATTCTCTACCTAGTCTACTCATTTGTCAAGATTAAGCTATTTGACAAACTTTGTTCTCTAACCTACTGACATGAAATTCAAAACATGATCAAACCAGGATTAATCAATCTAATTTTCCATGGGATGTGGCATTTGGACAAGGTGCACACAGACATCATTTTTGTACAATAAAAAACTAGAAAATATTAGGGTTGTGATTCAGAATTGGTTATGCATCCCTCTCATTTTTCTTTGGTTCAAATTTATGCTTTGGGAACCAACATCTCTTCCTAATCTAATCTACTGACAAGTCAAACTTAAACGGTTTGACAAGTCTTCTTTCACTAACCTATCAGCAGAAATTTAAAACATGTTCAGTCATGATTAGGCTAGATCACTGAACAAGACTTTCTTTTCTTAACAGTAGTGGCATTTAGGCTTGCAGACTTTCAAAAATACTCTGTTTTGGGTATGGGGTTGTACCTCTTCTTTTTTCCTGCCCTCTTTTTCTTCTTTTCTTTGTTTTTGTATATTTGTTTCTCATTTTTTGTTCAAAAATATCTAAAACTAAATCTAGAAATAAGCTCATAGTGCTGAGCTTATTTGCATACCTATCTATCCTAATTTAACATATACATGATATACATTCATTTGGTGAATTCCCTTTTCCAATACAACCAATCAAGTAGATGATTCCATGAGTGATATTTGTTCAACTCTTTGAGTGTGCTAAGAAAATCAAAAGGCCACTCCCACCTCACTTGTGTTTGAACAATAGTGCCTAAAATTTTCTTTAAACTGTGCATAAAACTTCTTCTGACATATTTTACTCCCTCTTCAAATGTCTCTAAGAAAACATCAAAGGGATCTTGAAACAATATCTGGTTCTGACGATTTGAATAACCAGCATCCCAAACTACTCCTTCCTCCACTTGGCAAAGCTTCGGATTCCTTTGGGAAATAAAATCCACCTCTTCCTCATGATCATTTGCACTGTCAGCCTCATCATATATTGCAACGTTGTATTTTAAAAAACCCGATATGCTCTGATTGAGTGGGCTGGATTATGTATGAAGACCATCATGTTGATGAAAAAGAGCACTCTTTGGCAATAAATCTTCCTGAGAAGGAAGTACAACAAATCTCCTATGATTATCAATATCCAAGCCTTCATCTGCAATTTGAAAATAAATGGAACTCGGTGGCTATAAATCTGGAGCTGAGGAGAATTCTATTTCATAAATGATTTCCTCATGCATTTCAGGAAAAGGCTTCTCATTAACAACCTGCTCAAGAAGTTCATTATCTTCCCCAACTTCAACATCAAAACTGAAAGACTGCTGATTTCCAATCACAGGAAAGTTATTTCTGATGGACTGAAATGAAGTAGAACAAAGAGTTAGAGATCCTTCACTCACTTCCAAATTTTATAGGCTTTCCTCATCAATTTCATTGCTAATATGTATTGGTTGATTACCTTTTTAAGGTTGATGAAACTGAACTTCCTCCCAAAAACCAACTTCTAATTGCTCGGCAATATTAGTTTCTGTTTGTAGAACATCATCATTACACTGATCAAACTTTGGAAAATCATCAACATAAGTAATTTCACTAATCATACATACTGGATTATCAAATTGTTTCTCCTTGAATTGATCTACATATCCATTTTCTGATCTGTGGTAGCTGGGGTTAGTAGGAAAATGAATAGAAATGTTCTGTTCATATGAAGGTTTAGAGGTTGGTTGCAAGCTTAGAATCTGATTTATTTCCTCTTCAGTTAAAAGAGGGGGAATTTTTCTCTTTCTTTGGATAGAACTACAACAATTATCTTTCTCTTGTGAAGGCTGATTCTGAGGTTGAATGTCTTCTTGAGCCTCACATATAAGATATGGTGGATCATCACTTGTCCCTTTAGAGAGACCCTGTGGATCTTCCTTTATTTCCTGATTGATTTCATCCTCAACCAAATCCTCTTTGCTGTCATGATAGATGATTTGAGAATGAAATTCATGAACTACTTCTAATAGGCTTTCATGATGCCAATTTCCCAAATATTCATCAATTTTTACAAGGTATTGTATGAGATCTTCAGATTGATCACAAAAATTTTCAGTTAATGATAAAGATGAAAATTTTTCTTTATAATGTTCATAAAACACCTTGTGGAAATCCTTTAAAGAAAACAAACTACTAGGGTCTAGGCCTTCATACCATTTCCTAGCCTTTCCTTCTAATGTCCCCATGAACATTTTCATGAGGCAATCCTCATGCCATTCAACTTTTCACCTCCATACATGTATATGAAATTTGATGAGATGTAACAAGGGGTCATCAAAATTTTCATCTTGAAACATAGGCAGGCTTGAAACCCAGTCTATCTGAGGCATTTTGTGTGGGAACCCATGGATATGATCTCTGTTCATTGGAGCATATCTCCGTTGTATCCTTGGATCCATCTTTGTCAATAAAAAAGGTTCACTGCATCTTTTCAACCAGTCTAGAGTCTTCTACCAGTGGAGTCTTTAGGTATATTGAGAGTTGTGGAGTCGCCAGGTCGATGATTTCAACTTTTTTGTCCACCATCGGCAAGATTGGGATTGATTAATGCATTCCCAAGCGATTCCGTGAGAACTAGTGGGGTCAATAGGGCTATTGAAGTCCAGTGGAGTTACCAGGTGGATGATGTTTACTTTTTTAAGGATGTACTTGTTGTCCACCATCAACAACTAATTACAAATCTAAGGATGTTTGTGGGTTTTCTGAGGTCCTAAGGAATACTTAGATGTTATTTACGCAGAAGGTCCCACCGTGATCACCATTATGTTAGGTCCCTGTAATTTGTCAGATTGGCAAGACCAAACGTACAAGGGTAACATCAAACTAGTCTTTGGAGTCCTAGGACCTATCCTTCCTAGACTCAAAGAAGGCTCTCTCTATGTTTGTGTGAAAGACGTAACTCGATAGATTTTAGGGTTTTGATTTTAGGCTAGTTATAAAGATTAGGGTTTGTTTGTTTGTTTTTATTGGTTGGGTAGGTTGTCAATCATAACAGATAGATTAGGAGAGGTTTAGACCATTGGGTTATGGAGTCTGCAAAAGGTCTCGAAAGGTAAAACAGTAGTTCAAGGATGCTTCGGAGGGTAAGTTTAACAATTCTAAATGGATCTTCAAGGCTTAGGTGAGTGAAGTGAACATTAAATTGTAAACAAAGTAGGTGCAAAGGGTATTTAAGAATCCTTTGTCGAATACTACTACAAGAAGGGCCTTTAGGAACACTATGTATGAAGAAAAAACCAAAGACAGGGCATAGCATACTTATTTGACCAAACCCTAGCAAGCAAACCTTAGGACAACAATCCAGTAAACCCTAGAGAGTAGGGAACTCCTAAACTCTCCATCTATCTACCTTCAGAGAAAGAAAACATGCAAGATGACATATAGTAATGATCAAGAAGTAGGGAACTCCTAAATTTCCTTAATCATACTACAAAGAAACTTCAAAGCAACCATTTAATATGAGCAAAAGGGTAGGGCTAACCATAGACCTCTTCAACTAAACTCTAATTAGAAATATTTCAAAGTAAAGATCTCAAAAACAATGTTTAAGTGATTCCAAAGAGGCATGGATAACCATAAACTACTTTGGGACTGAATCCATTAAATCATTCTTGAGATAGACAAGCTAAGGGGATTAGAGAGAAACTAAGATTCCTCTAAACTAACCTAGCAGAGGAAAACGTGAGAGTAGTAGAAGCAAACAGGCTTAATGTGCTTTTGACAGCATACCTTGAGCTAAAATTTTTGTTCTAATGCAAGAGAAAGATGACACAATATGTAAAACATAAGAAAATGAGAACAAAAAGAGAAATACATCACCATTAGCTATGTTCATGAATCCTGCAAAGTGCTTGGCTCCATTGTTATTTAGTCCAAGAGAAATACAAGGCTCCAAAACCAAAAACTCCTTACAACTCAGAGCCTATGCTTAGTTCAACAACTAAATAACCAACCAAAAATGAGGCCCTCATGTGGTATTTATCATTCAAAGGAGATTCAAAACCCTAGCTATGGTTTTGGAGGCCATTAATTGCTCATAGATATCATTTTTGTCCTTTGAGACCATGCAAGGCCCAAGGCACAAATATCCTAATTCATTAAATGCAAAAATATCTTCCCAACCTCTTTTGGCAAAAAAATATGACATTTAGGCTCTCAATAAATTCCAAAATATCTCCAAGTGTGTTTTGTTGACTTTTTTTCAAGGACGCAACATTGAGGTCCAAGGGCACAGCGCCTGCACTGGAAAAATAGGTCACCTTGCAGCTCAGTTTTGAAGGCCTTCCCGATGTCCAAATGAGCTCCATGATAGCTCGTTGGAAATCTTGTCAAGTTTAATTTCCAAAAATGCCTTTAGTTTTTAATTTGGTGTCCATTTTCCCATCAAAAAACTAAATCTCCCAAGACTGCTCACAACATAACACCATCTCCGAAAATAGGGCAGAATGGTGAATGTGTGCATGTTTTTGACCCTTTTGGGGGACCAAATCTGCTTCAAATGACCTGAAATTTTGTGTGCATGATGCCCTTGGCCTAAGGAACCTAAAAATTTAAACCATTCCTCAAATTTATTCCTAAAGAAAAATCGCAACGCCTTGGCCCTTTAAAACAATAAAAAATCTAAAAAGTTCAAAAACTTGCCAAACTTTGGATTTATCCTGCTGATTAGGTTTGGGATGCTTGTAGGGGATGGATTAGCAAGGTTTTCAAGGTTTTATTTATCTTTTGACTCATTATTTCCTCCTTCACTGTCCTTATTTGATCCACTAATTTGTGCCTCATCACTATTTGCCTTACTGTCATCTTTTCTGTTTTCTTCATTGCTCCTTGACTTACTGCCATCATCACTCTTTGTCCCACTGTCATCACTGATTTATTCTTCATTTACCTTTGCCTCACTGATATCTTGGAATTCTGATCCTTTTCTATCGTCATTTCTGCTCCAATGCTCTATGTCTTATTAGCATCCTCCTTACTGTCATCATTGCTTGATTCATAATTGCCCTCTCCCACATTGACATTGTGACTGCTCTGCCTTTGAAAACCTAGGATTACACATGAAAATGATATGGAAAAGGGTAATGGAATGGTGGTGAATAGTCAGCTCCGTAAGTGAATGAGATAACATATTGTATAGGTATATCAGGCTGAATGAGAGGCTATAGACAACCTAATGACAACTCCAGTTGATATGTCAAATTTTGTTTTGACTGATACTCTGCATGGAAAGAGGGAGTGAGTTTCAAGCAGTGGTTTCAAACATGATTTTTAGGGTTATCTCCTTAGTGTATGACCTCTTTTAATTTAAAAGTTTCATCAAAGGCATCAAAATATAAGGTTTCATATTAGGCATTTTCCACTTAATGCACTTAGAAGTCCTTTGGAAAAGGTTTGAAAGTGATCAGGAGCAGTATGGGTGGTTGTAGGGCTTGGGGGGGCCTCCTAGCCAAGTGCGTAGCGCTTGGGCCTTTTACCGGGCCTGTCAGGAAAAATCAGGTAAAGGCGCAGCGCGCTGTTCCAAGCGCACAACACCTGTGTAAAATACACAGGAGGAAAGAGCTAGGCACGCAGCGCCAGGCAAAAGTTTTCAAGTTTGCCTTAAAAACTCCCAATTTCTCCCTTCCTTGAAAATTCTAATTCTCTGCAAGTGCATAATGAATGCCTTCAAGTGTAAATGAGCTTTATAGGCATATAGAATTTTTATCTATCTTTTCAACCCATTTTCTAAGGTTTTCAAGCCTTTCACCTTCTCATTGATATTTTTACAATGTTTGCTCTGTAGGTGACAGAAAACACTAATTTGAATTTGTTTTTAATCCTTGAGGCTGATATGGTCATTTTGGTACAACAGCAGCCTCAAAAACCTCCTCTACTTCCTATCATGGAGTAAAATACATCTCCTTTTATCATTCAGTCATGGCAAGCTCATTAAACACCCTTTGGAGGTTTTCTCACAACAGCACTTTCAAAACCTTCTTCTGTCTACACCATGGAGTTTCAAACCCTGTTTTTTACCTTCTTTGACATTTTATGTTTTTCTGGTGTCTGAAAACACTAACCTGTCCCTCTCTCACTGATACTCTTCACACTTTTACTCTTTGAGGCATGACACACTCACCTTTTACAATTCTGGAATCTGATCACAGTGGCATCTTCAGAGTCTTCCTTTGCATTCATCATGGAGTTCAACTCCTCCTTTACCTTTTCTATGCCATTTCTGTAATTTATCATTGTGTTGACACTCCGCTGGGCCAATCAAGCTTAAAATCCCTAATTCTCCTTAAGACCAAGTGCTTCCGGTATTCCTTGCTGCAATATGTCTTCATTTAGGAGCAGACCTCCTACCTCACAAAAATTTTTGTGGATAGAACTTTTAACACTTCTGAAAAAGTGTCAAGCTAGTCCATTACCTCATGTGCAGAACTTGAAATTTAATGGTACTATTCTTTGGAAATGATGACCTTGAAACACATGAAGTCCTAATTGACCTAGTGGGGGTTTTTTTACCATCATCTTTGACTGAAAAATTGGTTTGGAGTGTTCAAGTGTAAAAACAGAGTATTGGCAAGGTGGTGTAATGAAGATCCAAAATCCAATGTACTTGATTTATCTAAAGAGCCTACAGAGATATTTTTGAGACCATCAATGCTTTGAGGAACCTAGTGAGTCATGGGAACGAGTCAGACTATAGGTAAACCCTAGACGAAAAATGGAGTTATGGGCAAGGGAAAAACAGAGCCAATGAAGTCATAAGCAGGGAAAAAGGATAGAGATGAGTGGCACAAACCCATAATGAGTTTTTAAGGAGTGGCAGGGCGACCATGAAATGGCAAGATGGTAGAATAGTGAAAATTTTTCCATAGGAATAATGAAGGCAATGATATTTCTAAAACTCACAATATTCAGGGAATTTTGTTTTTATAAATCTAGAACCAATACTTAGTCATCTACAGATAGTAAAAATTACTGATGACTAACATGACTATTGGAGGGATAGCCGCGCTCACTGTGACTATTGAAGAAAAATCCATAATGCGCACTTAGGGCCAGTGCTTCCTGTGCGTAGTCCAAAAATTTTCCTGTTGACCTTAGGAAAATTTAAATTTTTAGCCCCTCTAATTATTTCTTCCTTGTAAATATTTATTTGTACCTTCTTCTTGACATTTTCTAATGTCATATGCCTATACGGTAAATTTCCAGTGTTAATAATGGGCATCATTGTTAGAGTTGAACCAGAGAACGAAAAATGTCCTGAAGCATATATGAAATGAAAAATATAGTTACATAGGGTTAGTTGGTTGAAGTTTTTGGAAAAAAATTCAGGCCATGATGTGAAGATAATAGGGGAATTTTCCAGTTCTTTTGATGACATTTAGGAAGAAAGTCAGATACATCAGGTTAAAAGTGACAGAGTCTTTTCTGGTATAGGCCATATAGCTACCACGAACAAGGGAGAATTGGATAAAATGTAAAGAATTAGAGATGACTCATGGAATATTATACTTAATAACCCTAAGATGGATGTAACAAGTTGGATAAAGGGATGTGAGTGGCAACATTTAAAAAGAAATGGGGAAATTCAATTTATATCCTCCAAAAGTTCATAATATGTGAGGGAAGATATGGCATAATCTTCTTTTATAACATAAAACTTCTCATGCATTTTTAGCAGGTAAAAGAAATAAATTTATCTTATTACTTGATTAGTAGTCTTAAGAAAATACTTTCAATATACAAAGAAACTCTAGAAATATAGACAGGAGCCTTCCTCATTATGGATTAGTGGTGCAAGCCAAATGGGGTTTATATAAAACCACCAAATTCAAACTTATTTAACATAAGCCAAGGAGGGGAGGAATTAATTTTTCAACCACCAAGTTGAAAAAAGTATATTATAAACCAAAGGGGAAGGAAGGATACCTTAGCAAAATCATCGACTTCAAAACTATATATTATATTCCACCATACAAATTCAAGACAAAATAGCCATCATAGCTAAGACCAATACAATATATGTACATGAGTGAATTAAACTTAGCACAAACACTTACAATGAAGGCCACATGACCACACCCTATGGCCATAATTTAATCCCTTGATGAGAACTGAGTCACCCTGATGATTATGTATCAAGCACCCAATTTTATTTTCACTGAAAGTCCTATGGGACAGAGATTCCTTTATGAAAAATGTTGAACTCAACTCCATCAACATTAACTGATATCTCCTTTAAAATTAGACTTAGCGTTAGTTCTTGAGTTCCGAATGGGATCACGACATTACCATTGGCATGAAAACCAAAATTAATCCTGACACCTTGGAAACTCATGATTTAATGTGAAGTGAAATCCACCTACTCTCGAAACTTCCAGGGAGATAGTCTCCAGGACAAAGATTCTTCTTTGTTAGTTTTTGCTCTAATTTTCCATCAAGTGTTGACCTTGATGATTTGAAACTCAGTTACTGATGGAAATTTCTGTGATGGGAATTTTCCCATCTCCATCAACTTCCAAGTCTATCCCGGTAATTAAAGTCGATCACTAGATGAAAAATCGTTATGAAAAAACTTAATTTTATCTTCCAATACCCCGTTAATTGAAAATATGCTTACAAAATAAAATTAAGTCTTGGCCCTATTATTCTATTTCAAAGAGTGATGACTTTTTTGTGCAAGCTTTTATACAAATATCATACAAGGCATCAATATTGTAACACCCTCCTCCCACATTTACCCAAGATAACCAGTCCACTAGGTTAAACATGTAACGAGAGGCTACTATGATTTGATTCAACTCCCCATATACGGTTAAGGAAGTGGAATTGACAAAACAAAACGAATCTAGCTTTCCTCAAGATTTACAGACCCTTCAATAGGAAACCAACCCTTCTAGGTGCTTAACCCATAAGACAACTTGTCATTTTGATGATATGGACACTCAAACACCCCCATGAAAAGCCATGCATGCAATTGGGGCCTTCCATTTTCTCCCATAGCAAGGTATCGTAATGGTCGTAGCCTTTTTCAGGCAGTTTTTAGCGAGTGACCCTAGATTATGAGCCACTTTTTCAGGGCTAGGTCTTAGACCACTCCCCATACAAACATGTGATCAATGAATTGAACATAACACTACTAGCAATGACCAAAATTTCGTCAAACATGTCACAAAATGTAATCTACAGGTCACAACAACAGATTAATTGGTGCCTTATCAAAATAGATACGTTATCATTTATTAGGTCATAGATTAATTGTTCATTCATTTTCTAATCAAAACATGATAAGAGCCATACATCAAGTTTGTCATAAAACGTACTCATAAAAAACATATAACAAAAAAAGTAACAAGGATATAATAACCATAAAAACCACATATGAACAAGTAAATTTAAAAATGATATACCAAGGAGAAGGAGCTCTTATTAATGAATTCTTAAGCCAACCAAGTCAAGGACTTCCATGAACCACCTAACCATAGATTGGGATGAACCAAATATTTTTCAATCACCCCGGTGCCATATTCTAAGCATAAATGCGGGAATTACAACAAAACCAATCCATGTTTCCTTAGGATTTACCGCAATCCACCAAGGGATTCCTAGGCCCAAAATATAAACATGCAATACCAGGCTTTACAACAACCCCACCATATACCAATACATGGATCACTAGGCATACACAAGCATGGATGCCTCCAGATCTCTCCACCTATACCGTGAGGAATTTTCATGTTTCCTAGTCTCTAGGATTTACCATATATCCTGCCATTCACGGGCCAAGGATTCTTATGCCTAATCAAGACTCCACCCTTTAGGATTTACTATATATCCTGCCATTCATCGATCGATGGTTCCTACACCTAATCGGGGGAAGACACCTCTAGGATTTACTGTATATCCTGAAATTCATCAGTTCAGGATTCCTATTCCTATAGAGGCACACACAATTTATATTTACTGCAATACCACCTTCACCGGTACATGTATTTCTAGGCCTTGTGTTCTTCTCTAGAGACCACCACACTCAGTTTCGAAACCATCCGAAAATCTAGGTCAACCAAAATGAGAGAACACCATCACACCATGTCTATCCAGAAATGGGAATGAAAGGCTAAAAATCACTGTCACACATGGAAAAACCCATGCCAATGGCAACAAGAGAACTAAATATACACATGCATGTACCATGGAGGCCAAATCTAGCAAGGAAATCACACATGAAATTTGATACCTACAAATAATCTCGATGTATCCACTTTATTATGCTCTTCCTTTCTTGATATTTTCTTCCCTTTGCATTATTTTCTTGATCCAACACTAGAATTATCGAAGAATGCTCAAGTGTCCAAGAGAGAGAGAGAGAGAGAGTAGAGAAAGAGAGCTCAAAACTGAACTGAAAAAAGGTACCAACTCATCCTCATAATCATTTTTATTAATGAGGCCTATATTTTCTTCATTTTCCATTATTTTCCTTCATTTTCCTCTTCACATGCAACCTATGACCCTTCACCTTCCTTTTCTCCTATTTTCCATTATTTTCATAAATAAAATTATAATTAATGCCTCATGCCTTTCCAAAGCCTTTTACAATTTCCTTTAGCCATAATAAACCAAATGAACACCCAGACTAGGATGTTTTTCCTAACATTCAGCTTGGAATACATGTCCCATGACCTTGGTTATTATTTTTCATTTATTAATTTTGTTTACATGAATTTTGGCCAGGGTTATTACAAGACCCTCCCACTTGAGGGGAAAATGTCCTCGGTGTTCAATGACACCTACAACTAGCAAGACTGTTGAAGAAAAAAATACTGGCCATTGAGATTTATAACTTAGCTCAATGTAGTATTTACAATGATCAACCTGATGTGAAGAAAACCAACATGAAAACCATAATTACATGACACCCATACCACTTATTGGAGCTTTATAACACAACTCATGGCAGTATTTACGTCCATATACATATGTGCATATACCAAAACATCACACCAAAACATATACTAAAAACAATCGCTCATCTAGCTGATAGAGAAGGATACATAACAAGTATATGATCTGCCATCTCCTATGTAGCTTCATCGGGCCTAAAGTGCTTCCACTGCACTTTAAGTTGCTTGATTGCTTGGGTCCAGAGCATGATAATATTTCTCTACAAAATACGCTAAGGTTCTAGATGGAATTATTCTTTTGGCTCCACCTACAATATAGAACAATCAATCACATGATCAACATCTTTGACATACTTCTTAAGAAATGACACATGGAAAAAATCATGGAATTTCACTGTCAGAGGCAATGCAAGTTGATAGGCTACTAGTCCAATCCTTTCAAGAATCTTGACAGGTCCAGAAAGCCTAAGTGCCATCTTGGCACATGAGCCAATCCTCAAGGAACTCTTCTTGGGCGTGATGCACAAGTACACATGTTCCCCAATCTAAAACTCCTTAAAAATCATGTTCTACTTTGCATAAATTTTTTACTTTCCCTATGTTGTCCTTATATTCTCCTTGATTACCTACATTTCCTGTTCCATCTTGCCAACATATGCGGCCCAATCAACACCCTATTCATTGGATCACTCCAACTGATGGGAGTATTACAACTTCAACCATATAGTGCATCCAACGGACTCATCCTTATGGACTCTTGATAAACATTATTATAATCAAAATCAACCAACGAAAGGTACTCCTCCCATCTCCTCTGTTGATGCATCGCATACATCCTCAACATGTCCTCCAATATCCTGTTGACCCAGCTCTTTGTCTGTCCATATATTTGCGAGTTATAAGCTGCATTGAAGGAAAAATATGTACCCAAACCTGCAAACAACTCCTTCCAAAACCTGGAAGTGAACTTATCATCCTTTCTTGACACAAATTTCTTCAAAACACCATGCAACCTCACTACATCTCTGATGAAGCCCTGTGATACAACATTAGCTGAATAAGTAGACCTCATTGGAATGAGGTGTGCTACCTTTGTCAACTTGTTTACCACAACCATGATGGGATCATGCTATCTAGATGTATTCGACAAACCTATGATGAAATCCATGGAAATGAACTCCAATTTTCACTCTAGAATCAGAATCAACTATAGCAAACCACATAGATGCTTACTTTCTTCCTTCACCTGCTAACAGTCCAAACATCTAGCCACAAACTCTGCCACTTCCTTCTTCATATTCGACCAATGGTAGAAATTCTTCAAATTCTAGTATCTTGGGTGACCTGAATATGATTTAGAATGAAATTATCACAAGATAGTCTTCTTGATATCATTTTCATTTGTCACATATATCCTGTCCCTAAATATGATCAAACAATTTGTTCTAAGATGATAGTTCACAGCTTGATCACCTGTACCCCGTTGTAACCTGTGCATAAGCTCCCTATAACTATCATCCTGTTTTTGTGCCTGTATGATACGATCCTGTAAGTCTATCCTGTAAGAACTCATAGCTGCTATATGATTCACATGTACTCTCCTTCTAAGAGCATCTGCAACCTTGTTCTCCTTTCCCTTAGTTTACCGTATCTCGAAGTCAAACTCACTAATTTTAGCCAACCATCTAGCTTGCATGGAATTCATATTCAATTGGGCAAATAGATACATCAACCCACTTTGATCATTCATAAATACAAGCCTCCTGTGAAGAAGATAGTTTCTCCACATCTTCAATGCAAGGATGAACCCTTCCAACTCAAGATCATGTGCCGGATAATTCTGTTTGTGCTCATTTAGTTTCCTTGATTCATAGCATACCACCTGTCCTTCCTACATAAGGAATCCACCAGGTTATATTTTGAAAGAATCTATACATACCATGAACTCTTTGTCTGGATCTACAATATTTCAAACTGGAGGATTTTTCAACAACTTCTTCAACTGTTCAAAACTTGCAGCACATTCCTCTATTAATTAAAATTTCTTACCTTTCCTTTTTAACAATGTAATAGGATAAGAAATTTTTGAGAAGTTCCTGATGAACCTCCTGTAATAACCTGCTAGTCCCATGAATGATTTTACCTCATCCAAATTCCTAGGAGCTTCCCACTCCATGATAGCCCTTATATTTTTTGGATCCGCTACTATGCCTTCCCTCAAAACTAGATGCCCCAAGTAATGTAGCTATGTTTGAAAGAAACTACATTTTCTAAGCTTGGAATACAACTAATGCTCTCTAAACAATCTCAACATTGCTGCTAAGTGTTCAACATGATATCCATAATTCTTAGAATATATCAAGATGTCGTCAATGAATAAAATTAAAAAAACTTGTACAGATAATGACACAACACATTATTCATCAAGCACATAAAATTAGCTGGAGCATTAGTCAAACTGAATGGAACTACAACAAACTAAAACTTCCCATAACTGGTCTGTTACATTCATATATTACTAGTGTAGTCCCTTATTATGGTCAGTGTAGTCTCCGTATTGTTATTTTTGTACCCCTGTAACCCCCATTGTTATTATTGTGCCCTTACATTATTATTGTTAGGTCGGCTAGGATTATATTGTGACCCCATGGACTCCTATATATAGAAAGGAGCTTTTTTCATTTGTATCATCCAAGAATTGTTCATTTATGTAATGTAAAGGAGGTTTCCCCCTTGAAGTGGCTTATTTATAAGGCGATGATCTCTCTTTTCTTGTATTTTTGGTGCTGGTTTCATAACATTTGGTATCAGAGCTTTGGATTCTAGGGTTTCACTACTCCAAACAAGTCATCGTGGGATTTTTGCTATAAATTTTATTCTACAAAGTTTCAGAAGATGAAATTTTTACCACGAGAAGAAGAAATCCTAAGGAACTTCTTATAAAGATTTCATATTTTGGTTCACAACATTTGCGGAGATATGATCTGTGGTAGTTAGGATTTTTTTAGGCTCCTGAATTTCATCTCAAAGAGGTAACCATGAGAAAATCGTCATAACTCTGTCTCTGAGCATCAGATTAGGATTCTGTAAAAAGTGGATGAAATTACACATACTTTTGTTTCATGTGTATCAATTTCAGTGCTTAAAGAGGAAACGATGACACGTGGCATGCCGTACAAGTTCACTCTACTGAACTAGGCCATAATTAGGTCATCGTGGGATATTGGGCATAAATTTGCCTTGAAGAATCCAAATCAGGACATACTTGTGGCGTTCAAAATAATATTCAGAGGGCTACTATAGGACTGAATTTCATATATTGAAGATATGAAAGCACAGAGATATCTCAGTTTCAATATCGAGCTCCTCAAAATCAAGAAAAAGGTGTGTATTTTTTTCAAATTGCATAAGTCTTGTTTGAAAAATCAGTTTGAAGTGATTCGAAGGGAATATTGAAGCATATATATCAGTATTGGGTTCTAAAATTCCCCCTAAAAATAATTCAATGCCCATTAAGCCCTCATAAGGCTCTACAATGACTCATGAAGAGGAATAAGTGCAACATGATATATCAAAATTACTGTTGAGATTGCAACAAGATGATGAGCTTAGTGGAAAGGAGTCGCCTTCACTAAGTGGGCCCGCAGGCTATTTTTGGCGCAAAGTCTATTTTTAGACATATGGATCATGTTCTATGAGTTGCAGGATGCTATTTTTGGATGGTTGGTCAAGTTGGAAAAAATAGATGGACTTCTATTTTTAGACATATTAGGCGGAATCTATTTTTAGATTGCCAGTCTAAAAATAGATATGTCAAATATTATTAGCTCTTAATAATATTTGGACTATAAACATTATCTTATTCTCTTGGAGCACTTCAGTTAAGTGCACAGATGTGGCACAGGAGCTGACAGAAGGAATTACGCTATTCATGAGGGTTAAGTGGAGCTATTGCATGGATACTTCAGTTAGAACTCATGTGACAGAGTTTGGTGGAGTTGATTGAGGAAGTTAGTGGAGTTGTATTTAGTTTAACTAATCTAAACATAGTTGAGCTATTTGTATCTAGTTTAACTAATTGATACAATTAGTGAGAGTGGTGTGAATTAATTATTAATTAATTCACTAATTATAAACTCATTAATCAACTAAAGAATACATCAGTTAACTTCAGTGCATGGACAGTTTCAATGGAGACCAGTGCAGAAATAGGTGAAAGAGTAGGTTAACTATCAGTTGTGACTATACAGTTGCTATTTGCAACACACAGATAGGTGGAGAAGCCCATGAGGATTGCGCAGTACAAGCCAGGTGGTTTATCTATTTAATGAAGCCATCCCATATCATTGATAACGCAATAGAGGCTGGCTATCAAGTGGCAAAAGATTGGAGCATGTGTTTTGCTAGATCTAGCTTGATAGTGTGTAGCAATTGAGGGTGTGCATGAGAGCTTGTGAGGAGCTTTTGTACTATGATTGTTACATGATCTCCATGACATATAATATACAGATAGTTGGGGTTTTCTTCTTTAAGCTTTCCCATTAAATACTGTGTTCATATGTGTGATTGTTTGTGGTTTTAATGTATGCATGCAATTGATTTTATTTCCGCATGTGATGATCAATGGTAGAAGAGATTTTGTACTATGCATGAAGCTAAAATAATGTGTGATCAGGAGAATATCGGTGAATAATATATCAGTTATTCAAATTTCTACATGGTATCAGAGCAGGTGCATCAAATTTCGCTCTCGCAAAGAGCAACAAAAATTGAAATGAAAGTTTTGAAGAAAGTCGTTGAAGCTAAGATGGATGGTTTGAAGAAAGGCGTGGAATCTAATATGGATGGGTTGAAGAAGGGCATGGAAGCTAATATGGATGGCTTGAAGAAAGGTGTGGAAGATAAGATGGATGGTTTGAATAATGGAATGGAATCTTAGATGGATGGCATGGAAGCTAAGATGGATGACATGGAAGCTAACATGGAAGACATGAAGAATGGTTTAAAATCGGACATGGAAGGTTTGAAGGAAGGTTTTACAAAGTTGATACAAGAAATGATTCCTAATGGCGGAAAGGTAGTACAGGAAACTAATGATGAGAACAAAATAAATGTTAATAGTGATTTCATAAACTCTAATGCTGGATGGAAGAACCACCATATTCCAAAGATGGATATGAGGAATTTTGATGGCAAGGATCCCTTAACATGTATACTACAGATGGAGCAATATTTTGATCTCAATAATGTGCAAAACACACAAAAGGTACGCATTGCAACTTTACATTTAGAGAAAAATACATGTGTATGGTATTGATGGATTTTCTCCCAACAATGTTACCGATGAAACATGAACTCTTACCTCAAAATGGGAACTCTAGCCCAAAAGGACTCAAAAAACATGAAAAAATGCCCAAAAAACAAAAAGTGTGATTCCAGAACGCATTTGTTTTTTTTTCTGAAATTCAAATTTCACCTTTTTATAAAATTATGCTAAAAACAAATTTTTTTCTTGAAAAAATGATTGAAAAAACACCCTCAAAACAAAACGAGTTTATGCTAGAATAACAAAAAAAACATCGTGTCACACTTTTGACACATTGTAACAAAGGAATTAAAGACAACATATTAGGACATTGAACAATCGTAAAATTCTAGATTTTTTTATAGATGATGTTAAATATAAACAAAATCATGTCTAAAGGGCTTATCAGTTCGGACAATTTTTATCCATGTTGTTAAACATAAAATATCTTGACTCTAAACAACCCTAAAATTGTAATTATTTTCAACCATAACATTAAAGATAAAATTTCGTAGCGCATAAAAACCTTAATGACAAGTTGTAAATCTCAAGTTTTTAAATCTTAAGTTTTCAAGATACTTAAACCATGAAATTATGGAGGAATTATATGACTTAAACAATTTTTAAAAATGAACAAATGAAAAATGTATTATTCATTTATTTGTTTATTTATATATAAAAACATATTTTTTAATTTTTTAATTGTTTTTCTATTTGAGAGTGCAAGCTTCTGTGATCCATAACATATTAGATATAAATCTTCCGGATAATCACATGAGAGTTTTAGGAACGACGCGTTTCGAACTACCAACTGTAGTTCATCCTGATGATGAACTACAGTTGGTAGTTCGAAACGCGTCGTTCCTAAAACTCTCATGTGATTATCCGGAAGATTTATATCTAATATGTTTTTCTATATTTTAAATTTAATTGTTTTAGTTTTAAGAAAATAAAAATTAAAAATAAAAATCTTATTATATATGTTTGTTTATATTTTAAAACATATTTTTAATTTTTTTTTTAAATAATAATTTTTTTAAATTAAAAAAAATTAAAATTAAAAAATATATTTTTTTTATATTTGTTTGTTTATTTTTTAAAACATATTTTTTAATTTGTTTTTATTGTTTTTTTCATATTTTAAAATTTTAATTGAATAGTTTGTTTGTTATTATTATTATTTTTAAACAATAGATTTTTTTATTATTATAATAGTTTTTTGTTTTAAAAAAAATAATTTTTTTAAATAGTTTGTATTTGATAAAAAATAAATTAAAAAAAATTAATTTGCTACCCGTCGGGGGCCGGAGGCAGGTTGGGCAGCCCTCGACGACGCCGGTCGGTCGACCTCTGGCCCCCGACTAGGCAGAGGGCGATTTCGAGAATCACCCCCAACTGGGCAGATGGTGATTCTCAAAATCGGAATCGTCCTCCACCTAGCTGGGGGTGATTCTAAGAATCGCCCTCTGCCCAGCCGAGGGTGATTCTCAGAATCACCCTTCGCTCAGCCGGGGGTGATTCTCGGAATCGCCCTCCACCTTGTCAGGGGTGATTCTCAGAATCGCCTTCCGCCCAGTTGGGGGCCAGAGGTAGGTCGGGCGGCGTCGTCAAGGGTTGTCCAGCCTGCCTCTGGCCCTTGGCTGGTTAGAGGCAGGCTGGGCAGCCCTCGATGGCGCCACCTGGCTAACCTCCAGCCCCCTAATCATCGGAGGGAGATTCTCAGAATCACCCTCTGCCCGGTCGGGTGCCGGAGGCCGGACGGGCGGCACTGTCGAGGGATTCCCAGCCTGCCTCCACGCAGCCACAGGTCGGAGGCAGGCTGGGTAGCCCTCGACAGCGCCGCCCGGCCTGCCTCTAGCCCCCGGCTAGGCAAAGGAAAATTCCGAGAATCACCCCCGGCTGGGGGGAGGGCGATTCCGAGAATCACCCCCGGTTGTGCAGAGGGAAATTCCAAGAATCACCCTCAGTTGGGCAGAGAGAGATTCCGAGAATCACCCCCAGCTGGGTGGAGGGCGATTCTGAGAATCACCCCTAGTTGGGTGAAGGGCGATTCCAAGAATCACCCTTGGCTGGGCAGAGGGCTATTCCGAGAATCACCTCGGCTGGGCGGAGGGCGATTCCGAGAATCACCCCTTGTTGGGCAGAGGGTGATTCTGAGAATCACCCCTGGCTGGGCAGAGGGCGATATTCTCGGAATCGCCCTCCGCCCAGCTAGGGGTGATTCTTGGAATCACCCCCCGCCCAGCCAAGCGCCAAAGGCAGGCTAGGCGATGCCGTCGAGGGTTGCCTAGCCTGCCTCCATCTCGCGGCTGGGTGGAGGATGACTCTCGGAATCACCCTCTGCCCAGCCGGGGGCCAAAGGTAGGCTTGGCAGCCCTCGACGGTGCTGCCCAGCCCGCCTCCGGCCCCTGCCCAGGCAGAGGGCGATTCCGAGAATCTCCCTTCGCCCAGCCAGGGGCTAGAGGCCAGCCGGGTAGCGCCATCGAGGGCTGCCCAGCCTGCCTTGGCTTAGCCAAGGGCTGGAGGTAGGTTGGGTAGCCCTCGATGGCGCCGCTCGGCCTGCCTTCAGCCCCCGGCTGGGTGGAGGGCAATTCCGAGAATTACCCCAGCCTGCCTCCCAGCCGGGGGCCGGATGTAGGCCGGGCGATGCTGTCAAATGAAAGAGATTGGATTTGGATCTATTTTCAGGTTCAGGTAAGTTTTATTATACAAATTTAAATTTAAATATTTTATTTTTTACTTTTTATGAATTTATACTAATTTTCTTACTTATTTCTTTTGTACTTGATGATTAGGTACAACACTAGCATGTTGCCTACCAAAAGGAAGAAATTGCATTGCCATTGAAAAAGACCCAGTGCAATGCAAATTTATTCAACAAAGAATTAATGCTCTTGAATTCCTTCCAGATGCGAAGCAAGAAGTCGGTTTGAGGAAAGGGGATTTTAATGAATCACGTGTGGCAAAAAAAGCAAAGGAACCTCAACCACCATTATATGGAATGATTGGAAAGTGACACTTTGGAATATTTGCAGACATGAAAGATCCATTAGAAGATGACAATGACCAAAATGAAATAGAAAATATTGCGGAAGAAGCCATCAATGATGTTCTAGATGATGTTGAACATGTATTAGTTGATATTGTTGAGGATCTTTAAGTTATGCTTGCAAACAAAGCTCATTTTTTAGATCTATTAATCAGTTTTACTTGTAATGTTTACACTATGATATTTTATGAGAAGAATCCTTATTTTTTGCAAAAAACATGTGATTACTATTAATTTTTGACAAAAAATTCAATAAAAATTCTATTTTCTTAAGTTTTTTTGTTAGGATTTTCCCAAAAATTAGTTTATTTAACATGTTTTTTTTTAACAAAAAGTCTCTAAAAGTGTATTTTTTGCATTCTATTTGTATTGAAAATTTGTATTTTTTTGTCATATCGTTCAAAATATTGGTTTTTTAGCGACAATTATTTGATGTGCATTTAAAAATTAATTAGCAATACATAAACTTGTAGAAAATATAAACTTTATAATATTGACCCTTTTTTCATTTTTTATCTATGTGAAAAAGTGAAGATATCATTACAAATTTTTATTTATTTTTCTTTTTAAAACACAAGTACATAAATGCACTTAAAAATAAACATCTCACGAAAGAAGAAGACATTATAAAATGTATAGTGTCAAAATCAATTCTCTAAAAAAACATTGGTGATGATACACCACCACTATTCAAAATCGATATAAAAAACATCACAGAAAAAACAAAAAACAAAAAATAAATAAAAAAAATTGAAGTGCCAAAAACATGCTCAAATTTTTTTTTGATTCTGCATCACCACTTTTCAAAATCGGGTGTTTTTCTTGCTACGTCAAAAAGTAGGTACCACTGGAGTTACCTATTTCATCGGTAATAGTGTTTCCCGTAAAAAAATTATCACTTGGTCAATTTTTATGGAGGAAATGATAGAAAATTATGAGGATACAAAGAGCAACGCCTTCTTTAGCCAATTGATAAATCTCAAAGAAAAGGGTTAAGTGGTGATGCACATTAAGGACTTCCAAAAATTGAATATAAGGTTAATTGATATTCCAGAGGAACACATGATTGATATGTTCATAGGGACTTTAAAGGATAACATCCAACATGAGGTTCGCATTTGGGAACCTGATTCATTGGAAAATGAATTCATGTTGGAAAGAAAATTTTAATGTAGAATTATGGCGACAAGGAAGCCTACCACTTACATATATAAAGATGGAAGTGTTGCTACTCCTAGACTTCCACAACCTACAAGGTTGACACCACAACAATTGGAAGAAAAAAGAGAAAAATGACTTTGCTACAGTTGTGATAGAAAATACACTAAAGGTCATAAGTGTGTGGAGAAGAAATTAATTTACATAGATTGTGAAGAGGAGGAAGAAAATGAACAAGAAACTTCAAAAGAAGAGGATATACACTAGGAACCAACCCTAGAGAAAAATAAATGAGTCCGACTATATCGTGTAATGCATTGGTAGGAATTACCACTCCTCAAACTCTCAAGATAGAAGGACATATCAAGAAGAAAAAGGTAATAGTGTTGATTGATTCGGGTAGTACCCATATTTTATTCATTGTAAGGTATCCAAGGAAGTGAATTGCTTCATATACCCAGCACTAGAATGTCAAGTGATGGTTTCAAATGGAGGAACTATAAATTTCTCTAGAAAATGCCATAATGTCAAGCTAACCATGGGGGAATATGTATTGAATAGTCCAATGCTTTCCATTCCAATGGGAGGTGTAAATGTTGTACTAAGAGTACAATGGTTACAATTTTTTAGGACTATAGCTTTTAATTTTCAAGAACTTTTCTTGAATTTTTTTTTTTTGTGGAAGGAAAGGAATTTGCATTACGAGGTATCACAGGGAAGCTGAGAAAGATAATAAGCTCTAATTTCATGACAAATCTTCTAAATAAATAACAACGAAGCATAATTGCACAATTATGCTCACTAGAAGTTCCAACAACAAAATCATCTATTTCTCCAGATCTCCAAAAAGTATTGGACAATCATTCCAAGGTGTTTGAAACCCCCAAAGGACTCCCACCTATTCGTGATCATGATCACGCTATTGATTTTATTCAAGGAAGTGTTCCTCCAAACATCAAGCCTTACCGATATCCTTATGTCCAAAACAGCGAAATTGAACGTATGATTGCAGAAATGTTAGAGGATGGTATAATTCATCCTAGTCAAAGTTCTTTCTTTGTTCTAGTAGTATTTGTGCACAAGAAGGATGGATCATGGCACATGTGTCCGTATTATAGGGAGCTCAATAAGCTCACTATTAAAGATAAATTTCCCATTCCTGTGATTTATGAATTATTGGATGAATTACATGGAGCAATTTATTTTACCAAGTTGGATCTTTGTTCATGATATCATCAAATTAGAATGAAGGCTGAAGATATTCCAAAAACATCATTTCGAACTCATGAGGGTCATTATGAATTTTTGGTCATTCCTTTTGGCCTTACCAATAATTAGGGGAATTTTGAGGTCTAATATGGGCTTCCTAATGAAATTAAAAAATAATAATGAAAATAATAAAATAATATTAGATTACATCATCAAATTTTAGAGGGAAAAAAGAAAAAACTACTTTTTTCAACCTGTATTTTCAATTTATATCCA
Organism: Pinus albicaulis; assembly: GCA_034641835.2. NCBI lineage: Eukaryota > Viridiplantae > Streptophyta > Pinopsida > Pinales > Pinaceae > Pinus > Pinus albicaulis. Next base: position 349,029,830 of record CM076570.1, on the reverse strand, counting down.
TATGGGTTTACTCAAATTTCAAGTGGGAACACTCGTTGGATGTGTAATTTGATTCCTCATCCAAAGAGTACCCATGTTTCATGCTTTCGATGGAATATTCTACATGAAAAATGAGAAATACATGAAAAACGTGATTGCAATCATGTCTTTTCATGTATTTCTCATTTTTCGTGTAGCAGGATCCATCAAAAGTATGCAACATGGGTACTCCTTAGATGAAGAATTAAATTTTTCATCTAATAAGTACTCCCACTTGAAATTTGAATAAAAGCTAAGGGAGATAAGTTGAAAAAGTAGTTTTATTATTTTATTATTTTTAATCTATTTACTTTTTTACCCCAAAAATAGTGAATCACCCCCCATGGTTGACATCATCATCTTGAATCCTACTGGTTCTTATAATTTTTATTTTGGCTATACATTTATCTTAGGAGGCCCATTTTATACCTCAAAAGTTCTCTAATGTGCAGCTTATACATTTCAAGGGTTGATGAATTCCATTTTCAAACCCTTCCTTAGAAAATTTGTGTTAGTATTTTTTGATGATATACTAATCTATAGTAGATCTTGGAAGGATCATGTTCAACATGTTAACAGAGTGCTGAAACTATTGGAGGAGAAACAGTTATATGAAAAAACCTCCAAATGTTTCTTTGGAGTACAAGAGGTGGAATATCTGGGTCATATTGTATCTCATAAGGGTGTTAAGGTAGACCCTAACAAAATTAAATCCATTAAGGAATGGAAAGTCCCCACAACCATAAAGAAGTTGTGAGGATTTCTCAGATTAACAGGGTATTATCACAAGTTTTTTAAGAATTATGGGAGAATAGTAGCACCTCTAACAACATTATTGAATAAATATGCGTTTTCACGGACTCCTGAAGCAACTAAGTCCTTTGAACATCTTAAAGAGGCAATGTGCTTAACATCGGTCTTAGCTACGCCATACTTCACAAAAACCTTTATTGTGGAATGTGATACCTCAGGAAATGGAATTGGGGTTGTTTTAATGCAAGAAGGAAGACCCATTTCTTTTGATAGTCATCCAATCAAAGGAAAATATTTACAGAAAGCTATTTATGAGAAGGAAATATTGGCAATACTACATGCACTAAAGAAATGGAAACCTTACCTAATGGGAAGACACTTAAAGGTAAAAAATGATCATGATAGTCTTAAATAATTTTTGGAACAAAGACTATCTTCATAAGAGCAGCAAAAATGGGTCACAAAGATGTTGGGTTATGACTTTGAAATCATCTACAAAAAAGGGAAGCTAAATGTTGTTGCAGATGCACTCTCAAGAAAGGATGAAGAGATGGAAGCATTGCTTTGTGCCATTTCTATTATCCAACCAGATTGGATAACTAAAGAAAGGGATGAATGGAAGAAAGATGAAGAAGTATGGACATACATTCAAAAGTTGCAGCAAGATCCTAGTACATCCGATACATTTAGTTGGAAAAATGATTCCTTATGGTACAAATATCACTTATATATTTGTAATAATTCGAAACTAAAACAAAACATGCTTTTGGAATTGCACACTTCTCCCTTAGGAGGACACTCAGTATTTTTAAAAACTTACCACAGGGTGAAGAAATAATTTTTTTGAGATGGCCTAAAATATGATATTCAAAAGTTTGTGGTGAAATGTTTGGTTTGCCAGTAAAATAAAGTGCAGACAATTAAGACCTCGGGTCTTCTACATCCTTTATCCATTCCAAGTCAACGTTGGGAGGAGATTTCAATGGATTTTATCATAGGTTTATCTAAGTATGAAGTAAAGAGTGTCATCATGGTGGTAGTTGATAGACTTACCAAGTATGCACACTTTTGTGCATTATCTCATCAATTTAAAGCTAGTACAATTGCTACTGCATTTATGGAAACAATTCAAAAGCTACATGGAAACCCAAAGATTAATATAAGCGACAAAGATCCCATTTTTACTGAAAATTGTTGGACAAAAATATTTTCTTGTTTGGGTACTCAACTAGCTCATGGATCATCTTATCATCCTCAATCTGATGGGAAAAATGAGATAGTGAACAAATGTTTGGAAGAATATTTGTGTTCTTTTGTATCTGATAAATAAACACAATGGTTCAAGTGGTTACCTCTGGTTGAATGGTGGTATAACACTTCCTTCCATACTGCAACAAAAATGACCCCATTTATGGCACTTTATAAATATCATCCACCGTCCATCACATCATCTTTAAGAGAAAATTCTAAGGTTCAAGCAGTGGAAGATCACATCGAGCATAAGCAAAAAGTTCTCCATCTCTTAAAGGATAACCTAAATTTGGCACAAATTGAATGAAACAACAGGAAGACCAACATCGAAGAGAGAGAAGTTTTGATGTTGGAGACTGGGTATTTTTATGACTACAACCATAAAAACAAATTTCCCTCAAGCAATCTAAGAAGGATAATAAATTATCGACAAATTACTATGGTCCTTGTTAGGGTCCTATAATAATAGGATTCATAATATTGAATTGACTCTCATTAGTCTTGTAATATGTACATACTTTGCTTTCTGCAAATTGTTTCCCATATCAGAAAAATAAAAATAAAAAAAATAAAGAGGGTAAAAGTCCTAAAAGAAAAATAAAAGGACTTAAAAGAAAAAATATCAAAAATAATAGAAAAATGGACCCCAAACAAAAAGAAATAAAAATAAAACATGAAAGTGATGCAAATCCAAATGCCACTACTATTTACTTTTATTGCAAAATAACCATTGTGTGCAGCTTGTTAAAATGCCACAATACATGAAGGTTAAACAACTTAATCTTAACCTCTCATGCTTTAAATTTCATGTTGTTAGATAGAGAATAAAGATGTAGCCAAACAGTTTAATCTTGGCAGATCAGTAGTTAGGTAGAGAATAATAAGGGGCTCAACAACTTAATCTGAGCCCTTGGAATAAATAAGGATAGAATTAGTTAGTTTGATGTTTTAAAAGAAAAATGAACAAGGGTTTGCAAGCTCAAATTCACCGATGAAAATGAAGTAAAATGTTAGGGTAGAAGATGGGTAGGTACAAGAAGTTTTTACAAATCATGGATAAGAAAAAAATTGGTTATTTCATTTACTAATTTCTTTCAAAAAATCATCCCCTTGTAAAAATACTTCATCCCCTCCGTTTTCATTATTTCCCCTTCATTTTCCCCCTTTTCCCATTATCATCCATTTTCCTTTGCAAAAATCCCCTTTTCCTAAGTTTAAAACACAATTTACTTAAGAAAAGTAAAGCCCTTTAACTAATTCCCCTTTTATTCAAAAACACCCAAAAACCCAAAAAATAGTTTTATCCTAAGTATAAATGCTAAAATAATATGTTGGGACCCATTATAAAGAAATATATTTCCAACATTAGGCTTTACACTATAGTTAGTGTATTTTGACATTGTGCAGTTGCATTATATTTTTACCACTAACTTAATGTATTAACTCCCTACATATACCTTTTAGCCCATATTAATATAATTCATTTTAAAATATATCCTAACCCATATTTCTAGTTTAACCTATGTTATGTTAGGTCCCCGTAATTTGTTAGATTGGCAAGACCAAATGTACAGGGGTAACATCAAACCAGTCTTTGGAGTCCTAGGACCTAGGCTAGTTATAAGGATTCGGGTTTGTTTGTTTGTTTGTTTGGTTGGGTAGGTTGTCAAATAGAATAGATATAGTGAGAGAGGTTTAAACCATTGGGCTATGGAGTCTGCAAAAGGTCTTGAAAGGTACAACGATAGGTCAAGGGTGTCTCAGAGGGCAAGTATAACAAAGCCAAATGGATCTAAAAGCTTATGTGAGTGAACTGAACATTAAATTGTGAACATAGTAGATGCAAAGGGTAGTTAAGAATCCTTTGAAAAATACTTTTACAAGAATGGCCTTTAATATTAATATGAATAAAGAAATAACCAAAGATAGGGCATACCAATAACTTCTTTGACCAAACCCTGGTAGGTAAACATTAAGGAAACAATCCAGTGAACCATAGAAGGCAAGAAACTTGTAAGTCTTCTAGTGATTTCACCTTCAGGCAAAGAAAACATCTAAGAAAATATATAGTAATAATAAAAGAGTAGGGAACTCCTAATTTCCTTAATCAAACTACAAATATCTTCAAAGCAACCATTTAAGATGAAAAAAAGGGAAGGGAAAACCATAAACCTCTTCAGCTAAACCCTAATTAGCAATACTTCAAAGAAAATATCTCAAGAACAATGTTTAAGTTACATCAAAGAGCAGGGCTAACCATAAACTACTTTGACATTGGCTCCATTAAATCATTCTTAAGATAAACAAGCATAAGTGGAACTAGAGAGCATTTAAGAATTCTCTAATCTGACCTAGCAGAGGAAAACATACAAGCAATAGAAAACAAACAAAGCTAAGGTGCCTCTAAACAACATTTCTTAGCCTAAAATTTATGTCCTACTCCATGGGAAAGATGAAACAAAATGATAACATAAGAAAAAAAGCACCAAATAAGAAAGACATCACCATTAACTATGTTCATGAATCCTACAAGTGAGCTTGCTCCATTGTCATGCACATCAAGACATCCACAAAATCCAAAGCCAATTTCTCCTCAATCTTCAAGTCTATGATATTCTTCTCAATAATCAACCAACATGTACAATGAGGCCTCAATGCATTATTTAACTAGCAAAGGAGGACCAAAACCCTAACTAGGTTTTTAGAAACCATTAATTACTCATAAATGTCATTTTTGTCTTATGAGACCATGCAGGGCCCAAATCACAAATATCCTAATTCATTAAATGAAAAAATAACTCCTCAACCAACTTTGGCAAAAAAATGACTTTGAGGCTCCTCAATAACTTCCAAAATATCTCCAAGTGTGTTTTTTTGACTTTTTTTCAAGGGTACAACAATGAGGTTCAAGGGCGCAGCGCCAGCACTAGGAAAAATTGCCTGTTTTGTAACCAAGATTTGGAGGACTTCCAGGTGTCCAAATGAGCCCCATGATAGCTCATTGGAAATATTGTCCAGTCTACTTCCCAAAAATGCCTTTATTTGTATGATTACAGTTCATTTACTTGCTCAAAAACTCAATCTCCCAAGGCTACTCAGGGTGCACTGCGAACTTTGAAAATAGGGAAAAAAGTTGAATTTTTGGGTGTTTTTGGCACTTTTGGAGGACCAGGTTTGCTCCAAATGAGTTGACATTTTCTATGAGGGATTTACTTGGCAAGATGAACATGAAAATGTATGCCATTCCTGCATTTGGTGCCCCAAAAAAGAGCACAGCGCCAGTGGCGTTGTGCCTTTGGCCCTTCAAAATAGTCAAAAACCAAAATTTACAAAAAAGATGCCAAAATTTGAATTTGTCTTGCTGATTATGTTTGGGATGCCTGTAGGGAAGCATCAGAAAGGATGTCAAGATTTTCTTTTCCTTTTTCCTCCTTGAGGGCTTGAACCTTTGTAAGGGCTCTTTTAAGCTTGAGCCTTGCAATTTTGTTTCTTAAGGCATAATGCCTTTCCATCTTCTTTTGGAGGTCAAGGTCCCTGTTGGTCTTCTCCAACAGAACCTCTAAGTGTATATTTTGCCTCTCAATCCAAGGTTCCTGATCATATTCAATCTCCATGGCAAGCAGCTCACTTGGAGTGAGTTGCTTTGCCAAGGCTGCCTCTTGCTCTCTCTCCTTGTCTAAGGCCTTATTTAAGTGAATTCTCCTTGGACTCCTCCTAGGAAGTTGTTATTCCTCATCATCAGTGTTCCCATATCTATCCAAGGCCTCACCTAGCTTAGCCTTCGCTTTTATAGCCTCTTTCCGAGCTCCGATAGCTCTGATCTCATAGACTACCTTATGTGCCTCCAGCTGCTTGTTTTCAACCTCAAAATAATGGATTACATTCTTAGCCCTACCTAGATTGGCTTGAAAATCCCTAATCTGAGAATCCTTGCTTTGGAGTAGCATGTTTGAGATCCTTGCCACATTTTCATCATCACTGTCAACATGAATGAGTTGAAATTCTTGTTCAGTCTCATGTTTGTCTTCTTCTTTTTCATCAATGACCTTTTCCTTACCTTTTTCAAGCTAATTGGTTGATGTAGAAGGCATGGCCCCTTGCCTCTTAAGGGCAATAAACACATGCCTATTTCCCCTTTTGTAGGTTAAAGGAAGATTTTCAATGTTACTTAACTCAGTGCCATATGTCTAACCACCATCATTGTTGTCATCTTCACTGTCATCATGGATCTTATCATCACTGCTGCTTTCTACCTCATCACTATTTGCTTCACTGCCCTCACTGACATCATCCTCACTAATATCATTGCCCTTTTCCTTGTTGCTTTCTTCTTTATTGACATCTGCCTCACTGACATTTTCCTCCTCATTTCCTTCTTCTTCATTGCTTGATTCATCATTGCTTGATTTCTCATTGCCCTCTCCCTCATTTACATTTGATTGCTCATTGTCATTTTCCTCATTGTTTGATGTACTAGTACCATGAGATGATGGTGAGGGATGGTGAATAGGTGATGAAGGAGGAGGATCATCATGATGAGAAGGACTATGAGTGGATGTGAGGTGAGATAATCATCATGAGGTGAGGGAATGTGAGTGGATGGAGGAATGGGAGGATGAGAAGAAGAAGGGACATCTTGCTGCTGTTGGTCTTGTGGATTGGTGAACACCTCATTGGCAATGAAGGTTTCCAAAAGAATACCCTTCTACTGCAATTGATGCAAAACAACCATTTTGATAAGAGAGTGGTGAAAGAGGCTTTGTATATGCTGAGGATAGTCTCTCTTTTGTACAATATAGGAAATTTTGTCAATGCTTCTATTGAGGTAATAGGGTAGGTGCAGCATCCTCACCCTAGTAAAGTGCATAAGCAGCCTAATGTGATAGGAGTAAAGCTGAGAGAACCTTCCCTCACATGTAAAATACTTCATAATGATCCTCATCATAGGTGCATATCTATTAAGCAAATGTTAGAAAGGAAAAATGGATTTATTGTGGTCTTTGTACCTAGGTTTTAAATATGGCTCATTGTAGCTCATGTCAAGATTGGACTTCTTGAACCATTTCTCCCCTACACTAGGTACCTGTGGCATTGGCAATAGCATCTGTAGATAGCTCAAAATTTACCCCTGCAAGGTTAACTTGTTTCTCATGCAAGTTAAGTATGAAGAGCCTAGTTAGCTCAGGGTGGTTTTGCACCTGCTATACCTTCTCACAAAAATAAAAGCATCCTCCATTCTTGAAACACTCAACAATAAGGGGATATGCCATTAGCTCTATTGTGTTGAGGGGTTCAAATATATTCATCTTTCCACCTTTGTGCTCATGCCTTATTGGAATTTGGCTTTCTCATCCACTACCACTGTCTTCTGACATTGTGACTCTGCCTTTGAGAAACCCTAAGACTGCAAATGGAAATGAGATGAAGGGATGGTGGAATGGCAACATTTATAAGTGAATGAGATGAATGAGTGAGGGTGTAAGTATGTCAGTTTGAATGAGAGGCTAAACTTAATGACAACCCCCTGCTGATTGTTTAAACTTTGCTTTGAAACACCTTGCACTAATGACAACTTTAGATGAAGGAGGGCATGTAATGTCAATGTTTTTTCAATGTAAGAGACTGAGTGTTATGAGTGGGATGGGTGTAGGGACAACTTAGGTGAATAAGAAACCTTCAAAAGTGAAATTTATCTATTTATCACTGATTTCCCTTTGCAGGTAGATGAAGAAGTATTTAAACAGTTGTTTTAAGTTCAAATCTAGGGTTCCTTCTTAGGTCTTCAATTTCCTTTAATTATAAATCACCAAAAATGCTTGAAGAAGGGTTGAAGGTATCCACTTACCTATTTATGTGCTTAGAAGACCTTGGAGGAGACTTGAACAGGGTTTTGAGGTGGTATGAGTGTTTTCAAGGTGTAGGAGGCCCTCTTGGCCAAGGGCGCAGCGCCTATGCCAGGTGCGTAATGCTCAGTCCAAGCGCGTAGCACTCAGACCCAGGCGCGTGTCGCCTTAAGAAACTTGTTGTGGGTGAGTCGGGCAAGGCAACAATGCCTTCCCCAGTGTGAAACTCTCTGTTCCTGGTGCACAACGCCTTTGTAAAATGCACGTTGAGAAATTTCCAAACGCGCAGCGTCGGTTTCTAGGGGCGCAATGCCAACCTGAGTGCGCAACACCAAAGAAAATTGTCCAACTTCACTTAGAAAAAACACAAAGTTTCTTCTCCTGAGCGTTCTTGGTCCTTTGCAAGTGAACAATAAGTTTTTTGAAATACAAAATGACCTTTTATAGGCTTGGAAATTAGATCTAACTTTGCAAACCCACATTCCTAATGTTTTAACCCCTTTTCACTTTTCACTGATATTCCTTTATACGTTTTCCAATAGGTAATGAAATCATGATCTTGACCTTTCTTTTGCTTCTTGAGGCATAATATACTCATTTTGAAACCTTTGGAGTTAGATTATACATGATGGTACCTTCAAAACTTTCTATGGCTTCCATTACAATATTTAACTTGTCTTTCTCACCTTGGCTGGTATTTAAGAAATTTGTGTTACTTTTGATCCTGAAGATTTGACATAGCAACAACCTCAAAATCTTCTTTGGATTTCACCTTGGAGTTCAACATCATTTTTTTCTCATTTATACATGGCAAACTCATTTTGACAAGTTTGGGATTTGATCAAACAGTGACATCTTCAAAACCATCTTTGATTTCCATCCATGGAGTTTAACTCATGTTTTTCATCGTATTTGACTACTTCTACTTTTTGGGTGACATAAAAACATTGAAGTGGCTTTTCCTTTTGCTTCTTGAGAGTTGACATGTTCATTTTGGCCCTTTGGGATTCAAACACAAAGTAACAGCTTCAAAACTCTCCTTTGCCTATACCATGGAATTAAAACCATAATTTTTACCTTCTTTGGCCACTTATGATTTGGAGGTGCTTGAAAACATTGACTTAGCTTTTTGTTACTCCTTGGAGCATGATAAATTCACTTTTGACAATCTTTGGATCTTACACAATAGCAGTATGTCCAAAAACTTTTTTTTTCCCCACCTTGGAGCTTAAATCATCTTTTACTCGGCAGGTGACATGTAAACATTTAAGTGGCTCTTCCTTTTGCTCCTTGAGAGTTGACATGTTCATTTTGGCCCTTTGGGTTTCAAACACAAAGTAACACCTTCAAAACTCTCCTTTTCCTATACTAGGGAATTCAAACCATGAATTTTACCTTCTTCAGCCATTTCTGATTTGTAGGTACCTGAAAACACTGACTTGGCTTTCTCTTACTCCTTGAAGCATGATAAATTCACTTTTGACAATATTGGGATGCTTACATAGTAGAAGTATCTCCAAAAACTTCTTTTGTCCCACCTTGGAGCTTAAATCATCTTTTACTAGGCAGGTGACTGAAAACCTTGGATTTACGTTTCCCACTGATATTCTTTACACCTTTTCTCTTTGAGGCAATGACACATTCACCTTGGAAAACTTTGGAATGATTACACACATTAACACCTTCATAATCCTTCCTTTGCTGTCATTATGGAGTTCAACTCATCATTTCATCTTCCCTAGCCATTTTCCCAAAAACTTAGGTGTCTGGACTACTTTAAGACAATCATTAGTGTTGTCTTCTCAGCTCTTTATAGCCCTTTCAAGTTCATTCATTTTTGTCCAATTCACCTCACCTTTTTACCTATCTCATCAATAATATCTAATATAATTTTCTTCTTGTTTGGTTTGGTGTGTCTCCTCCAGGTCATTTCTGCAAGTGGTGAGTGTTTCGACATTCAAGTGGGCCATTAAGCTCAAAACGCTAGTTCTCCTTAAGATCAACTTGTTTCGTTTTCTTCTGTTGTGATTGTTCTTGACTTAGGAGCAGAACATCTACCTTATCAATTCCTTCTATTGATGGACCTCTTAACACTCCTGTAGAAGTGTTAAAATCTTAACATTTAGCTCTTGCAGACTTTGAGCTGATAGGGTAGTCTTCTTTGGAAACTTTTAGGTCTTCTTTGAATAGCCATGTGCTGACCTTCTACTACATCCGAGCCAACTTCTAGCATAATAAAAATAGTGTTTGAAACATTAATTATGACCTTAAAACCTGTGAAACCCTAATGATCTAGTGGGAAGGTCCTTTGACCATGATCTTTGACTAAAAATTTGCTTGGAGGCTTCAAGTGAAAAATAGAGTATTTGTCAAAGTGTTGTACTGAAGATCCAAAATCCAATGTACCTGATTTATCTAAAGAGCCTACAGAGATATTTTTGAGATCATCAATGCTTGAGGAACTTGGGGATCATGGGAATGAGTTAGGCTATAGGTAACCCTAGATGGAAAGTGGAGTTATGGGCAAGGGAAAAAAAGAGTAATGAGGTCATAGGTAGGAAAGAAGGATGGAGATGAGAGGCACAAGCCATTAAGGAGTATTTTAGGAGTAGCGGGGTGACCATGAAATGGCAAGGTTGATAGAATAGTGAAAAATTTTCTATAAGGATAATGAAGGCAGTGAGATTTCTAAAACTCACAATGTTCAAAGAATGTTGTTTTTAGAAATCTAGAACCAATCTATAGTCATCTACCAATAGTGAAAAATACTGATGACTAACATGTTATAAATTCCTCATGTGCTATGTAAATCCTGCCATCCCATAGGTTAAATTATTAAATTATTCCTGTCCCACTATGTATAATCCCCACCAGTTATAGACTCACACCTTTCGGCATTCCATTTGTTAATATATTAACATTTTCCTATCATATTACACTCCAGAATATGTATTAAAATTGATTTTAAATACATATTTAACCTCCCGCTGCATTGAAACCCCAGGCCCCACGCCATCTTACCTTCAATCTCTATCACATCATCCTAGCCATTCGATTTTCAACCCCCAGATTTGACAGCAGTTATCCCTTATCACACATTTCATTAAGCGATAGTTAACCAACTCCAAAGCTTGTAATAAGCGTGGTTTGCGGACTTTCTCTACCCACTATGTGTATTAATCATATTGGATTGCACCGATCAAACTAATTTCGCTTACCACCTTTGAACCTTGTGAAAATTGCTTGGTGGTTTTTCCTCCCCCGCGCCCAAACCACTCATCCATTTGAATTGAAAACCATTTAATGCATTCACTGTTGAATGAAAAATGTTTATAAACTGCCCATTTGCACTTATTTTACTCTTTTATTACTGTTTTCATGAAGAATAACCCTTGCAGACCAAAAATACCGCTGCCGAATCTGTTTTTAAGCCTAAATGAAATATAATTCACCAATTTGATTTCTACAACTACTGCAGAAATACCTCCAAGTACTATAAAGACCAGCAAAAGCTTCTAAAAGATTTCTGCAACCCCAGAAACCCTCTTTGATAGCAAAACTTAAATTACCCCAGGTATTCTTTAGAAGAACCAACTTATTCATCGATCTAAAAGAGTATTACAGTTAATTGAATCGTTTAGGAGCCTATGAAACTAAAGAAAACCCCATTTCTTCCTAAATCATTTATTATGTAAACCCCGAGCAATCCTTTCACAGATTCTGAAACCCTGTACTTTTAAAAATCATAGGTTGAGTAAATTGAAGAATTTTTAGCCATATAAAGACCTAAGAAAGCTTTCTGTAACCTTTAAACCCTAAAAAATAAGTTTTGTTCACCATTACAGCAGATTCAATCAATCAAATGCTTCAGATACAACCTGGGCCAAATGAAGTTCCTTTGTCTATTGAAGTCCTCACTTAGTTATACTTGGATCTGGACTTCCCCAAGAGGTTCTATATTTTTCAAACCTTCATGCCTTCTTATGTAGAAATTCCCAAGTTAAATCCTCCATACTCTTCTGCTAAATTCTCTGAAAGGAAATGACATATCATTTCCATGTTGTCTTTCATTCTTGGCTATTTTACAGATGAACATATTGATGTTGCAGCGCTTGGTTTCTTATCCATTTTTACACTTTTTCAACCTCTTGCTACCATTTTTAACTTTGCCCAATACATTGTTGATAGTATCCATGAACAATTGGTCAAAATGCCTTCTGCAGGTGTTTTTAAGTATTCTTCATTCCTATTTCACATGTTCCTATATTTTCAACCTAAGAAGTTTAATATAAGCCTTCAAAAGCTTGATGTGGAAGGAAATCCACAATCAGTCATCTTTTGGACTTCCTTGATAAGGAAAGATTCAAATGAGTTCACCTATTCAGAGTTTACAAATTCCTTCATTCATCCCATAGTCAATTTGCTAAACTTCAGTGTACAACCTAGAATTAGTAATGAAATCAAGAAGATCCTGCAATTCTCTGAGCATAATAGGACAGGTGATTGGTAGTTGTACCAAAATCACACTGAAATAAGAGTTTATGGATCAAGTATTATCCCTTATAAACTTCCCAAATACCTCCCTATGAGGTTATTTTCTTTGGAATACATCAGGAAGATTCTTTATTCAGATGTTGTTAATTTCTTAATAGCAAAGAAGAAAACATAGTTCAAGTCTAATAACCAGGTTAGCCCTTTTATCTGTAATAATAGAGAGGCAGGTTCAGAGGCAGAAAAACATTTGCAAGAGTTCAAGTTCAATCCTAGTTTCCTATGGTATTATGATCCCCTTGGTGTTATTAATAAAATGAGTGTTAAATGAAAATTAACTCCACATGTACATGAAAATAAGCTAGAGACTGAAAATTTTTTAAACCAATCTGAATGGTTAGAGACTACATTGGTAGAGGCAGGAAAGCAAAGTGATACTAGTCAAACTTTGCAAACTCCAGCCCAAGAAGACATAAATGTGAAGAGAAACATAGATGAAGGATCTTATACAGAAGAGACTACAACATAGATAAAATTCCAATTGAGATACAGTAAAAAGTCAAAGCTAAATCCTGCCAATAAAGAAAAGGAAACAGTAGAAGTGATTGATACAGAAATAGCAGAAAAAGGCAATGCACCTCCTACAAGAATAGAAAAGGAACAATGACCCACTACTTCTAAGACACATCTAATTCAAAAACAACATAGTATAGAAGTTTCTTCATCCAAGAAAACAACATAAAATGACATGGATATAAAATAAAGATACAAATAAATCAAAGACGGAAATTAAGAAATTAAAACACAAATATATTCTCATTATCTAAAACAAACTCCAAGAATCGAGAATAGGCTACTTTCAACCTTTGACTATAAAAATAAAAAGATGCAGATGTCATTTCTTTAGCCTACAGTTTAGACTCCTAATACCTCCTCATATTACAAAAATATAGAGTTTGAAATCCTAGTCTAGGATATTCATCCTCTAGATCAAATTAAATTTCATAAGCAAGCAGGGGAAATGATTTATTCTAAAATAACCAATAAGGCTATGAGTGCATAGAAACTACAAAGCACCCTGGTAAATGTCAGAGAACAACTCAAATTGGAGAAAACATCTTCACAGGCAAAGGACAGTAGAATAAAATCCTTGGAAGAGCTAGTAATTAAGGTAGAATATGATCCTCAAAATGTGAAAGTTGCAGAAGAATTGATCAAGAAGAAAAATGCAGACATTGCTGCATTAAGGAAAAAGTTGAAGCTACCCCCTATATAACATCCTCAAGCCAAGGAGGTCTTATAGGATATCAATCAGAAAGAAGAGATGATGAGTCTCATTTTATAGTCAACAACTCAGATAAAGGAAATGGAGATTGAAATGGAAAATTTATTCCAGGAGAAAGAAGCTAACAAAGCAGTGGAAGTTCCTGCCACTGTCATCCCTGTAGTTACAACATTTGTACCTTCTACTTTAGCAGAATCACTGGCTCCTAATGTCCCAATGGCCACAACACTTCCAGTTACTTCATCTACAACTTCAGCCACATAATCTTCAACAACATCAGCACTGTTATGGCCTAAATCTACCTCAAGCTGAGAAAGGCAGAATCTAGGGTAACATCAAACCACGCTTAACCTGGTATCTAGCCCTACCAGGTCGAGAGAGGGCTCTCGCCTTATCAATCTGAGCAAAAAATAATCAATGAGGCTTGAGATGACTTGATATGAAGACTGATTTTAGGCTAGGTATGTGTGCAAAATATTTTGATTGAATTTAAGGATGTTTTGTTGGCTCAAATGGAAAGGAATATTTGGGCCTGGGGAATGAGGCTAAGTTTTACAGAGATCTCTATGGGGAAAGGTAGGCAAGTGATTTGGTACTTTAATTTGAATGAAATGGAGAGCTTTAGACAGGTGAGGAGTTTAAGAGGGCAAGAAACCTTTATGGATCCTCTTCAAACAGCTGAAAACATAGAAAACTAAGCAAACCCTAGGTAGAGCACTGCAATTTCAATGGATTCTACCTTTATCCTTGTTTTTTTTAGTTAAGAATAAATAAGAGAGTGAATAGCATACATAAAACACAGGTAAACTTATATTTACAGAGAAAAACACAATATCAAAGCAAGATGGCACATGAATCCCATAGAGCGCTACAAACTCTGGTCTATTCCTTTGCCAAACTGCAGAGATGAATGTAAAATGATGCTCAAAGCATTCCAAAAAGTCCAACCATGCTAATGACTGAAAAATAACAAGATATAGACAAAAAAAAACTCATCCCAGCCTCTAGCAGTTGAGCTCATAAGTTTAGGAGTTGTTCCAACAAAATCTAAACTGAGAACTAGAAAGTAGGCAGTGGAACAGCTTGCCTCTAAAAACTAGGAAACCGATTCATTCAGTTGCAAATTACCCTTTGATGGATGAATATACCTCTATGAGGGAAAATTTAGCAAAATTAAATCAAAATCCATCATGTTACATTTAATTACATCATGAGTTTGACAACTAGAAGGAAAAAAAGTCAAACTGTGAAAAAACTAGGCGAAAAAACAGAGTTTTTGACCAAAAATGAGCAAAATCCTCCAATGTGCCGCGCTTGATTTCCCTACGCATCGCGCCTGTTTGCAACTGATTTTGGAGGCCTTCATTAATTAAATCAATGCTCATTAAGTAAATCGATGTTCATTAAGTAAATTGATGCCAGAATCGATGTTCATTTAAACACTATTTACAAGACTCTTTCCTTCAGCGCTGATGTGCTATATCAACAACGCTTTCCTCTTTCTTCTGGAGATTTTTCTTATAAATGCAGAATTATACAGTGCTTCCCCCCCCCTTTTTTTTACTTCACTCAAACAATTTTAAATGGAAAAATTCACACAGATTTTTCAGTTGCTTTTAAAAAATGATTTTAGAATTTACAAATCTAAAATCAAATAATCAAATTTCTGTTCAAAAAAACCTAACAAACTTCATACCAATCTTTTTTTGATCGATTCAACGGAGTTAAGTTTTCCACGACCTGGTAGAGCTGGAATCCTCCTCCACATATGCACTGCAACACACCGTGGCTCTGATACCACATGTAAATGTAGAAGTGTCCTCAGACACATAACTTTATTGATCATGCAAAAAGATTACATAGCAAATTGCAGGAGTTTACACATGTAAATTCACACTCTCACATTCTCTCATTACACACTCAATTAAAATAGGAAACTAACCTATTTATAAGCTCTATGTTCTAACTTAATCTAGTTATGGATCACTTGGAAAATAAACAAGTGTCCATTTACAATAAATGAGCTTCTAACCAATCTACTAAATTTACTCCTGACTTAGAGCCTAGGAAACGACTCTTTTCTAGAGTCCTAATTTTTAATAACAAATTTCTATTTCTAAATATCTCAAAGATTTATTAAATATTCTAGAATAATAATTATTAATTTAATATCTTAAGTTAATAATTATTTTATTCAAACACTATAACCTATGATAAAATTTATTTTGGATCATCTAACATTCCCCCCTATTATCCAAAGATACATTACAACAGATACCAAGGTCATCCCTGAACTTAGTAAAATTTATTCTGCCAAGAGGTTTTGTGAAAATGTCTGAGGTCTGATCTTCTGAAGGGAAAAACACTGGCTTGATGACGTCCTTTGCAATGAGAGATCTGATATGATGATACTTGGTGTCCACATGCTTTGCCTTTGAATGGAAAACTGGATTCTTGGCAAGATTTATTGTTGATTGATTGTCGATGAATAATGAAGTAGCTTCTGCTAGAGGAATTCCCAAGTCCTGTAAAATCCGACGTAACCAAACAATCTCACATGCTGCTTCCCATGTTGAAATGTACTCTGCTTCTGCTGAAGAAGTGGCCATTGTAGTTTTCTTCTTGCAACTCCAGGAAATTGCAGCTGTCCCCATGTTCATTAAGTAACCTGAGGTTGATTCCCTATCATAAATACTGCCAGCAAAGTCGGCATCTGAAAATCCACCAAGTACAAAATTTTTAGTCTTTTTGTAAAGAAGACCAAAATATTTTGTTCCTTGGATATATCGAAGAAATCTTTTGGCTGCATTCCAGTGGCTATCTAGTGGTTCCTGCATAAAGCGTGAAAGAATACTGACTGCATAAGATAGATCAGGACGACTGGTTATCAAATAAATCAAGCTGCTAATCAATTGTCTGTAAGTCGTGCTGTCCACTTTTTCCCCCCCTTCAAATTTTGAAAGTTTTAAGTTTTGTTCCATAAGGGTAAGGAAAGGCTTACAATCCTACATTCCAAATCGCTGAAGAATTTCTGCTGCATATTTACTCTGGGAAATGAAGATCTGATGTGAACGTTGGAATACTTCAACTCCAAGATAGTAGTGAAGTAATCCCAAATCTGTCATCTTAAAACCTGCATGTAATTCCTTTTTCACCTGTTCAATGTGATCATCATTGTTGCCTGTAATGATCAAATCATCAACAGTATCATCAGATTCACTGCAATGAAAACCAACTTTGTGAAGGTATTCATCCATTTTGGCATACCAGGCGCGGGGAGCTTGTTTTAATCCATATTGTTAGGTCTTTGTAATTTATTAGCAAGATTGGGAGAGTCCAATCACAGAGTTAACATCATTTCAACCAACTTTGGGATTCTAGGATCTAGCCCTCCTGAATCCGGAGAGGGATCTCTCCAATATGTACAAAGATGAATATTTTCTTTGAAAAGCTTAAGGTAATGATATTAGGCTAGTTATGAAGACCAAGGTTTTTGTTTTTTTTTGGTTGGACAAAGATAAATGAAGGTGAAGGAAGTCTAAATGAAGGGCGAAGATGAATGAAAGGGAAAAATGATTCAGCTAAGAAGATAGGCAAGAAACAACTTCAATCCATTGGGCTATGGAGTCATAGTAGGGTTTTAATTGGAGTAGCAAGAGGCAAGAGTGGTCCATGGGGCAAGTCATCTATGTCTAAGGATCTCTTTTAAAGTTTGATTTATGGAATGGAGTGATACATCAAGAAGGGGAATTAAACAGATGCAGAACGAAGAGCAGCCTAGGATCTGATAAGTACTTTTAAACCAGTCAGCCTTTGACAAACACTTAAGAAGGACACGAAAGTAGACTAGGATCTGGTAAGTACTTTTAAACCAACCAGCCTTTGACACACTTCCAATAGAAAACATACAAAACAAGGGGAAACACAAAGATAACACAGAATGGTCTAAGATCTGGTAAGTGCTTCTAAACTAGCCAGCTTTTAACACATTCCAAGGGAAACAATCAGTTAGTGATGCAGACAAGTCTGGGACCAGGGCTAACCATATCTTCCTTCAGTTCATCTTCACACAACATATACCGAAAGTAACATTCAGAAATAATATTCAGCTAAAACGATAAAACGAGGGAACACCAGCATTCTCCTGCCTAAACTGAATTAAGTCATTCCTAAATAACATAGATTGGAAGAAAACATTCAAATAAAGATTTCTCAGCCAGAGAAGGTTACTGATATACAGTAGGTTCTAACACTGTTTAAACTGTTCTTTACAGTGGAAAATGAAACAACATGAAAACATAAATAAAATAACAAGTTACAAATGAGAATAACGTCACCGTCAATATAGACCAGGATCCCAAGGAACAACTTTTATATTGATGTCAAACCAGTTACAATCTTCAAGTCCAATGTTTCAGTTCAGAAATCATCTTCACTATACAACCTAACTACTCTAGTGCAAACAGAGCTTCAAGGGCCAGTGAACACTATGTACAAATAGAAGTCTCGAGCTCAAGTGTATTTCAAAGTTCTGCAACCAACAATTTCTCATCTTCTTCTGAGGTATTTATAGAAGAATGAGGAGGTGATCTGAGAAAATATCTCTCAGGATAATTAATACAGTTTCAAGACTTCGTGGCCTTTTGAGGGGCTCGATGAAGAAATTCACAGGTGGAACACTGTATTAACTGTTTACAATAAATATCAAAGCTCGGTGGGAGCTTTATTTGACTTTGATGCTCTGTACGTTGTATGGAGTAATTTCTTGGCTGTGCTGGAGGCGAATATCAGATTTTCTTCAATAACTCCGGCCTCTATTTGAATACTTTGAGGCAACAGGTGGCTCGGTGGTAGCTGAGGAATCAATTTGCCTCAGATGTGGCGGTGGAGACTTTCTGTCTGATAAAACACTTTAGGTTTTCTTTTAAACTGTGTTTTAGATTGGGGATTAGGCTTTTGATAACTGTCTTAGCCGTAATCCCCGTAATACTGTCTTCAATCTTCTTCTGCTGTGCTTTATTCTCAAAACTGATACTCTTTAACTGTTCTTTCGAATAAAACAGTGTCTTGTCGATGTGCAGGGCCGCGTTGGGCTTTTCGGCATCAATGCTCATGAAACATTGACAAATCATTGAATCCAACCGTGTGAATGGTTCCTTTTAGTAGCTTCGAAGGCGCAGGAAACGTCTTTCCCAACCCTCGGTTTTCTTTCATTAAACAATAGAAAACCATTAAAACGCCTGCAAAACACAAAAATAGTTAAGAAATCCTGCGGAAATAGGTTTAAACTGCTTCAGATGGCGGGGGAGGAGCGTAGCCGTCGGATGAAGGCAACCAACGGTGGAGATTTGCGTAGACGAGGCGAAAAGGAGAGCGGGGAGATGAACAAGTCGGAGTGATTTTGGACCATCCGATCTGGACACGTGGACGGTCCAGATTCAATCGGAGGATCGCAATCGGGGGTAGCGAGCAAATGCACCGATTTGAAACATGCGATGCGATTTAGCGCAGACCGTCGATCTAAGATTCAGATCAACGGTGGGAAATGAATCGGGGTAGTCGCAATCGGAGGGATGAGGAAAAGAGTGCGATTTAAACAAAAAACTCCAATGCGATTGCGCAATCAGGAGGGGAGAGGCGATTAAGCGATAGCTGTTGGATACGAGGATTAGATCAACGGCGGGGAGCGAATCGGAGGAACAGCAATCGGGGGTAAAAATAAATGCATGCGATGGAAAACTCCGATGCGATTAGGCGCTGGCCGTTGGATTAAAGGACTAGATCAACGGTCAGGATTGCTACGACCTACGCACTGGCGGAAAAACCCTTAAACACATGAAAACCAAAGTTTTTTGCGAATAAAACAAGTTTAACGGATTGGGCGGAAAATATATAGGTAAGGAAAAAGGCGCCCGATTGCGGGGCCGGGGGTTTTCACGGAATGTAATATGCCCGGGAGTTATAAAGACAAGGGCTAATCGCAATCGGGCCATTGAGCCTGGTCTTTCCGATCAACCCATTTGTATTGTTTCCGATTGTGATTGCGCGATCGGCTCTTTTCAATCAACCCATTTATATTCAGCACATGGTTTTAAGTTTTAACTTAGAACTTTCGGAAAGTGGGTTTTTGGGTTTACAAAGGAAAATGAGCTTTGTAATGGTTCAAATTCATGCACCCTTTGGATATTTGCGATGCGATTAGCGCCGAAAGCTTTGGCGTTTGGTTTTAACACATGGGCATGTGGGGGGAAGTGGTTTAGGACTTAGCCCAAGGGGCTTAGGTCCATAGTAATAAAACTTTGATTTTTATGAGAAATTTTCAAGGATTTTAATGAATTTGGGGGTTCCGAAATAGTTAAAAAGTGAGTTTTTAACTATGAAAGGGGAAATTTTCATAAATGGAAAGAAGAGGACTTATGAAAACAAGGTAGTTTTGATGGAGAAAAAGGGAAGCAGATGAAAGGTTTTGAGAAGAGGAGAAATGACGATCTTTCAGCAGTCTTTCAGTTGGAATCAGCAGAAATTCCTGAGTATAAAAATGGGACAGCAAATGAGGATTTTGGACAAAGGCATGAGGCCTACAAGGAGTCTTCAAGAGCCAACATTTTTTAGTGATAAAATTTGTTCCTTGGAGGCTCAAAAAAGATCTTAGCCACCTTTTGGTATAACAAAATATTATAGGTGGCTAACAGTGGCTCCACTTGGGGATGGTGCCTTCTTGAAGGCATCAAGAATTTAGACTTGATTTCTGGGAGGCTGATTAGTTGCCTCATCCATTGTTCTCTCTAGGATGCTGACAAGGTGCCTCATCCATTGGGCTGCCCTTCCTTTGCTGGATGATCTAGCTTTGAAAAAATGTTTGGCGGCTATGAAAACAATGGACTTTCATCAATACAAACTTTCTACCTACCCAATCCTACTAATCTAACATTTTTTCTTCATCAGAGTGCACTTGGATTGGCAAACTCTATTCACAACATTTTATTCTTTTGAAAGCATAAAAACTAATATAATTCTACTCCTTATTTCTCCCTGAACTCAGATTAAACAGTTGAGCTCAGATATTTCTCTACCTAATCTACTGTCTGTTGGGATTAAACTGTCCAACATACTTTCATTCTCTAAATTCTACAACAAAAATTTAAAAACAGTCAAGTCAAGATTAAGCTGTTTGACTTGCTGTGATCTATGGCATAAAAACAAGCTGCACATAGATTATTATTTGCAGAAATTGAACATCAAAAATTGAAGGCTTAAGATCTGAAAGCTTCTTATTATGGCCTTCTCTCTTCTTTTCATAGCTATGATTTTTCTTTTTTCTGTGAGCTATCTCTTCCTTGATATCTGATTCAGATTTTGAGCAAATTAGAACCAGTTTTTCCTCTTTATGACTCAGAAAATAAAACAGTTTTGAGTCATCTCTCTTTGGAAACTTTGGTTCAGATTTTGAGTTTGTTTGAACCTTAATTTCTATCCTAATCTATCTATTGATAAGCCAAGATTAAACGGTTTGGCAAATCAAATTCACTACCCTATCAGCAGAAAATTGAAAGCTAATTAGTCAAGATTAAACAGTTTGACTAACTAGAAGTGTGTTTTGCAGGAGTGGCATTTAAGCTTGCACACTTTCATATTTGTTTCTCTTTTTGGTATGGGGCTATACCTTTATTGTTTTGTCAATTTTCCCTCTTTTCATTCTTTCTTTGTTTTTGTATTTTTGAATTCTTGATTTTTCTCCAAAGCAGAAAACAACAACTAACTACATGCTCGGAACTGAGCTTTATTGACATTCCTATCTAACCTACTCTAAACATGGAGTATTTACATATTCATATGATACAAAAGTGCCAATGCAGCCAGTTGAGTAATGTCAAGAATAAGTAGTAACTCTGGCTGCTTGTCAGAGGTATCCATAGAACATATTGAAGGTTAACCTTCAATGTCAAGGCTATCATAGAAGGTGACAGCTTTTCATGTCTCTGGCTCTTGCAAAGGGTCAATGCTTGATAATTTGAGCCAGTCGGGATTTCCACACACTCTTCCATAGGATCAACAAAGAAAAGATGAAGATTCTCTTCCTTTTGATCCTCCACAATTGGTAGATCATCTACTTCCAAGGCTTCAGTTTTGAGGAGTATCTCTTCAGTACGTAGCTTGGAAGTATCGTCATATTTAACCTGCACAATAGCAAACAGTGAAATATTTTCTTTCTCTAAACATATGCTTGCTTCTGATACAAATTCAGGCTCTTTAAATGACAGACTAATATCAGTGAAGGGAGAAGTTTCTTCTTGAGAAGATGATATATCCACAGCAGGATAGTCTTCTATTTGTTTTTCTCCTTCATCTTCATCATCCTCTAAACTGGAGGACTCATCATATTTAACAGTGTTGTCCTCTGGTAACCCTGGTATGCTTGTATTCAGTGGATTAATTTGTATGAAGAGGTTATTATATTATTGAGCAGGGGAGTATTTAAAGGTTTCCTCTTTTTCAAGAGAAAGCTCCTTTTGCTCAAAAATTTCTTTATTGCTCTTCTCTTCACCTTCTGAGTTGAAAGGCTGCTGATTTCCAATTATGTGAAAGCCATTAGTGATGGATTGAAACGGATGTTTTTGGCTTTCAAGATGGTGATGGTGAAAATGATAACACCAATCAAACGCTGGTTGCCCTGCATGATTAGTTTTTTCTTGGAACTCATCATCATCATCATCAGACTGATCGAAATTTGGAAAATCATCTGAATAAACAATTTTTTCAGTCGAACATATTGGGTCATCAGTTTGCTTTTCTTCTAACTGATCTACAAGATAACTTTCTAAATATATACAACAAAGTTCTTTATGTGAATGGGCAAGAGTGTTTGTTTCGCAAAAAATTTCAGAGACTGACTGTTTATAAATAGTCTGATCTATCTCTTTTTCTGTCAAAGGGAAGGATGTTTCTATGTTCCTTTGAACAGGAGTAAAACAGTTCTCTGTCTCTTGTGAAGACCGATTTTGAGGCTGGATGTCTTCTTGAGCCTCGGCTATAAGGGATGATGAATCAATATTTGAGTTTTCAGGGATATCTTGAGGAATGTTTTTTACTTCTTGGATCATCTTTTCCTCAACTGATTCATCTATTTTTTTAAAATTTTTCAATAGGATATTAAACTCATGAATGGCTGTTAAAAGATCTTTAGGATGCATCTCTTCCAAAGCTTCCTCATTATCTATAATGTGTTGGGTGATGTTTTGTGATGGATCATAATATATTTCACCCCATGATAATGACGTAGTGTTTTCTTCATAGTTCTCATAGAACACATATTCAAGGTCTCTTAAAGAAAACAAACTACTAGATCTTAAGCATTCATACCAATCCCTAGCTTTTCCTTCTAATGTTAACATGAACATTTTCATTAGGAAGTCTTCATGCCATTCAACTTTAAACCTCCATACATGTATATGAAATCTGATGAGATGTAATAGAGGGTCATCAAACTTTTCACCTTGGAAAACAGGCAGGTTGTCATCCCAATTCACCCGGGGCATCTTATGTGGAAACCCAGGGATATGATCTCTACTCATTGGGGCATATCTTCGTTGTATTCTCGGAATCATGTTTGTAAATTAGAAAAGAGGTCACTGTGTCCGGTCAATCAGTTCAGGGTCTTCTACCAGTGGAGTCATTTGGTCTTCTGGGAGTTTCAGAGTGTGGAGTCGCCAGGTGGAAAATTTTTCGCTCCTAAGGAGGTAAAACGTTTTATGGTTCCACCACCATATGATTCTTGTAGAGCTGTAAGATTCTCAGGAACTGAATTAGCTCAGGAGACTTCCTAAGGATGCTTTCGAGGTTATCAACTATCTCAGGTGGATCTGGGTCAAGATGGGCTCTAGTGTGAATCTTTTTAGGAGCCACTATGCTAAGTTTTTAGACCCAAGTAAACAAGAAAAGTTCAACCAGATATGACAATCTTTGAAAGGTCAACTAATCTGTTTTCTTATTTTTAATCCCACAGCCTTTTAACCAGGTTTAAAAGGGTATTGTAATGATGAGGGTTCTTCCCAGTGGAGTCTTAAGGTCTGTTCAGGATTGTGGAGTCGCCAAGTGGAAATTCCAGAGTGTTTTCAAAGGAGTACACTGTCCACCACAGTGTTTGTGAAACATTCCTTTTCAAGGATATCTCAAAACACAACAAACTCTAACCAGAGATTGACTGGGAGGGCATTCACCAGATATGTCACCCCTAAAAGAGGATGAGACCCGGAGGCTACCTGGCCCTTTCCAGACTCTGTCTTAAGAGTATAGAGTAAAACCCATCAAAACGTAAACAAGATATCAAAAACTGGTGTTTTACTACCAATCTGAAATGTTTTTTGGTATTTTTGAATTGTTTTATTTATGGTTTAGAAGAATGTCCTAACTTTGCCTCAAAACTTAGCTACGGTTATGAAACAAAGACAGTCTATCCTTATGGCTAAGCTAGCTGATTTTCCAAGGTTAGATAAAACTTAAAAGAATCCTAGGGTTGACCTAGTTTGTCACTGATTCAAACAAGCTCCATCATGATTACCATTTCTTGGTAGTGCTTGAAAAGGCTGCTTTTTACTCTCAAAATGCTCTCGAATAAAGGGTTTTCTGAGGCCTCTAAAAGGTATTAAAAACACTGAGTCCCCAGTGGAGTCGCCAGAAATGTTAGCTTCTGGTGGCTCAGCTGCAAAATAGAACAATTGTCATGGAACCAGAGATTCTGGGTTAAAGTTTCCCCAGTGGAGTCGCTAGAAATGTTAGCTTCTGGTGGCTCAGCTGCAAAATAGAACAATTGTCATGGAACCAGAGATTCTGGGTTAAAGTTTCCCCAGTGGAGTCGCCAGAAATGTTAGGTCTCTGTAATTTATTAGCAAGATTGGGAGAGTCCAATCACAGAGTTAACATCATTTCAACCAACTTTGGGATTCTAGGATCTAGCCCTCCTGAATCCGGAGAGGGATCTCTCCAATATGTACAAAGATGGATATTGTCTTTGAAAGCTTAAGGTAATTATATTAGGCTAGTTATGAAGACCAAGGTTTTTGTTTTTTTTTGGTTGGACAAAGATAAATGAAGGTGAAGGAAGTCTAAACGAAGGGCGAAGATGAATGAAAGGGAAAAATGATTCAGCTGAGAAGATAGGCAAGAAACAACGTCAATCCATTGGGCTATGGAGTCATAGTAGGGTTTTAATTGGAGTAGCAAGAGGCAAGAGTGGTCCATGGGGCAAGTCATCTATGTCTAAGGATCTCTTTAAAGTTTGATTTATGGAATGGAGTGATACATCAAGAAGGGGAATTAAACAGATGTAGAACGAAGAGCAGCCTAGGATCTGATAAGTACTTTTAAACCAGTCAGCCTTTGACAAACACTTTAAGAAGGACACGAAAGCAGACTAGGATCTGGTAAGTACTTTTAAACCAACCAGCCTTTGACACACTTCCAATAGAAAACATACAAAACAAGGGGAAACACAAAGATAACACAAAATGGTCTAAGATCTAGCGAGTGCTTCTAAACTAGCCAGCTTTTAACACATTCCAAGGGAAACAATCTGTTAGTTATGCAGACAAGTCTGGGACCAGGGCTAACCATAACTTCCTTCAGTTCATCATCACATAACACATACTGAAAGTAACATTCAGAAATAATATTCAGCTAGGACGATAAAATGAGGGAACACCAGCATTCTCATGCCTAAAAATGAATTAAGTCATTCCTAAATAACACAGATTGGAAGAAAACATTCAAATAAAGATTTCTCAGCCAGAGAAGGTTACTGATATACAACAGGTCCTAACCCTGTTTAAACTGTTCTTTACAGTGGAAAATGAAACAACATGAAAACATAAATAAAATAACAAGTTACAAATGAGAATAACATCACCGTCAACATAGACCAGGATCCCATAAATCAGCTTGTATTGATGTTCCAAACCAGTTACAATCTTCAAGTCCAATGTTTCAGTTCAGCAATCATATTCACTATTCAACCTAACTACTCTAGCACAAACAGAGCTTCAAGGGCCAGTGAACACTATGTACAAATAGAAGTCTCGAGCTCAAGTGTATTTCAAAGTTCTGCGACCAACAATTTCTCATCTTCTTCTGAGGCATTTATAGAAGAATGAGGAGGCGATCTGAGAAAATATCTCTCAGGATAATTAATACAGGTTCAAGACTTCTCAGCCCTTTGAGGGGCTCGAGAGAGAAATTTACAGGTGGATCACTGTATTAACTTTTTACAATAAATATCAAAGCTCGGTGGGAGCTTTATTTGACTTTGAGGCTCTGTACGTTGTGTGGAGTAATTTCTTGGCTGTGCTGGAGGCGAATATCAGATTTTCTTCAATAAATTCGGCCTCTATTTGAATGCTTTGAGGCAACAGGTGGCTCGGTGGTAGCTGAGGAATCAATTTGCCTCAGATGTGGCGGTGGAGGCTTTCTGTCTGATAAAACACTTTAGATTTTCCTTTAAACTGTGTTTTAGATTGGGGATTAGGCTTTTGATAACTTTCTTAGCCGTAATCCCCATAAAAACCGTCTTCAATCTTCATCTGATGTGCTTTATTCTCAAAACTGATACTCTTTAACTGTTCTTTCGAATAAAACAGTGTCTTGTCGATGTGCAGGGCCGCGCTGGGCTTTTCGGCGTCAATGCTCATGAAACATTGACAAATCATTGAATCCAACCGTGTGAATGGTTCCTTTTAGTAGCCTCGAAGGCGCAGGAAACGTCTTTCCCAACCCTCGGCTTTTCTTCGTGATACAACGGAAAACCATTGAAAACACCTGCATAAAACAAAAACAATTAAGAAATCCTGCGAAATGGGTTAGACTGCTTTAGAAGGCAGGAGAGGAGCGTAGTCGTCGGATGAAGGCAACCAACGGTGGAGATTTGCGTAGACGAGGCGAAAAGGAGAGCGGGGAGATGAACAAGTCGGAGTGATTTTGGACCGTCCGATCTGGACACGTGGACGGTCCAGATTCAATCGGAGGATCGCAATCGGGGGTGGCGAGCAAATGCACCGATTTGAAACATGCGATGCGATTTAGCGCAGACCGTCGATCTAAGATTCAGATCAACGGTGGGAAATGAATCGGGGTAGTCGCAATCGGAGGGATGAGGAAAAGAGTGCGATTTAAACAAAAAACTCCAATGCGATTGCGCAATCAGGAGGGGAGAGGCGATTAAGCGATAGCTGTTGGATACGAGGATTAGATCAACGGCGGGGAGCGAATCGGAGGAACAGCAATCGGGGGTAAAAATAAATGCATGCGATGGAAAACTCCGATGCGATTAGGCGCTGGCCGTTGGATTAAAGGACTAGATCAACGGTCAGGATTGCTACGACCTACGCACTGGCGGAAAAACCCTTAAACACATGAAAACCAAAGTTTTTTGCGAATAAAACAAGTTTAACGGATTGGGCGGAAAATATATAGGTAAGGAA
This sequence comes from Pinus albicaulis, assembly GCA_034641835.2. Lineage (NCBI taxonomy): Eukaryota > Viridiplantae > Streptophyta > Pinopsida > Pinales > Pinaceae > Pinus > Pinus albicaulis. The sequence continues at coordinate 349,002,720 of CM076570.1, read as the reverse complement.
AAAGGCGCCCGATTGCGGGGCCGGGGGTTTTCACGGAATGTAATATGCCCAGGAGTTATAAAGACAAGGGCTAATCGCAATCGGGCCATTGAGCCTGGTCTTTCCGATCAACCCATTTGTATTGTTTCCGATTGCGATTGCGCGATCGGCTCTTTTTAATCAACCCATTTATATTCAGCACATGGTTTTAAGTTTTAACTTAGAACTTTCGGAAAGTGGGTTTTTGGGTTTACAAAGGAAAATGAGCTTTGTAATGGTTCAAAGTCATGCACCCTTTGGATATTTGCGATGCGATTAGCGCCGAAAGCTTTGGCGTTTGGTTTTAACACATGGGCATGTGGGGGGAAGTGGTTTAGGACTTAGCCCAAGGGGCTTAGGTCCATAGTAATAAAACTATGATTTTTATGAGAAATTTTCAAGGATTTTAATGGACTTGGGGGTTCCGAAATAGTTAAAAAGTGAGTTTTTAACTATGAAAGGGGAAATTTTCATAAATGGAAAGAAGAGGACTTATGAAAACAAGGTAGTTTTGATGTAGAAAAAAGGGGAGCAGATGAAAGGTTTTGAGAAGAGGAGAAATGACGATCTTTCAGCAGTCTTTCAGTTGGAATTAGCAGAAATTCCTGAGTATAAAATGGGACAGCAAATGAGGATTTGGGACAGAGGCATGAGGCCTTAAAGAGACTTCAAGAGCTAACAATTTTTAGTGATAAATTTTTTTCCTTGGAGGCTCAAAAAAGATCTTAGCCACCTTTTGGTATAACAAAATATTATAGGTGGCTAACACATATAAAGCCTTGATTAATTT
>CM076570.1:348945963-349001812 GCA_034641835.2 Pinus albicaulis | reverse complement strand
CACATAATGAGAATGACCAGATATTTTCCCTGTTGGCGCACATACAAAGTATCATCAGATTCACTACGATGAAAACCAACTTTGTGAAGGTATTCATCCATTTTGGCATACCAAGCGCGGGGAGCTTGTTTTAATCCATATAAAGCCTTGATTAATTTTCATACTTTATTTTCTTGCCCTTCAACTTCAAAACCTGGTGGTTGTGTCATATATACATATTCATGTAAGTCCCCATTGATAAAAGCGCTTTTGACATCCATTTGATGAACTTTCCACCCTTTCTGAGCTGCTAAGGCAAGTGTGAGGCGGATGGTGTTCCATTTAGCTGTGGGAGCAAAGGTCTCCTCAAAATCGATCCCTTCCTGCTACGCAAAACCTTTAGCAACAAGTCGTGCTTTATACTTTTCAATATCACCATTTTGCTTGTACTTAATTTGATAAACCCATTTTCATCCAATAGGTTTAACATGCTGAGGAAAATCGACAAGTTTCCAAGTGTTGTTTTCTTGAACTGTCTGATATTCATCAACCATTGCTTGTTGCCATGCTTTATTTTTTACTGCCTCTTGAAAAGAATAAGGTTCAGTAAAATCATTTGCTATCAAAGCAAAATTGCCTTCATTTCGTTTTGATGCCCTTGTTCCTGTTTTGTTTTGTTCATTAGGCCTTACATCTTTCAATAGTTGAACTGCCCATTTTGGAAGTTGTTGCTCACTTGTTTGAGGTGCTAAGAAGTCTCCATCATTGTAAAGGGGATTAATGTAAACTGATGTTCATCGTTCAAGTGGTGAATCTGGAGAATCACTATCAGAAGAACTGCTACTGCTTGGAGACGCTGATGAACTGCTAGAAGATCCAAATGATTTGGTTGAAGTAGATGGACTGGATGACTCATCTTCAGAGTAAGGAAAATCAAGTTCATACCAATTTGGTGAAGTTGGTTGACTTTGCATATTTTCTCTCCTTTTACTGCCCTTAGTTTCTAACTTGTGAAGAAAACTTTTGATTTCTTCAACACTCTTACTCTCTGTTTCATCAAAAATGACATCCCTTCTCACAATAAATTTTCCATTGATCAAAAGACGATACCCTTTCTTTTCTTATGAATAGCCAATCATTGTGCATCTCAAACTTCTTGAATCCATCTTAGTTCGCTTTTCTTTGGGAACTAAGGCATAACAGATGGATCCAAAAACTCGAAGATGTTTAACTTTAGGTTTGAAACCAAACCAAGCTTTATAAGGGGTAATTCCATCTAATGAAGTAGTTGGAGATCTGTTTCTTAGATAGACAGCTGTATGGATTGCTTCTGCCCAATATGTTGGACTTAACCCTTTGAAAGTTAACATGGATCTCGCCATGCCTAACAATGTGTGATTCATCCTTTCTATGACTCCATTTTGCTGTGGAGTGTAAACATTTGTAAGATGCCTTCTAATGCCATTTTCACTGCAATAAGTTTTGAATTGATTTGAGTTGAATTCTCCCCCATTATCTGTCCTGAGAGTACCTATCTTTTCTTTGACCTCATTTTCAACAAGTTGTCGAAAAATTTTAAACTTCTCAAAGGCTTCTGACTTGTTTTTCAAGAAATAAACCCAAGTCACTCGGATGAAATCATCAATAAATAGCAAGAAATATTTACAACCACCTAATGAAGTTTGTAGTGGACCACACACATCACTGTGAACAAGTTGCAGCAGTCTGTTTGCGCACCATGTACTTGTTGGAAAACTTTCTCGACTATATTTTCCATAAATGCAGGCTTCACATTTTGCATTTTCCTTGTTGAAAGTTGGAAGTCCTTTAACCATCCCTTGTTTCTGCAATTGAGAAAGACTGTCAAAATTCAAATTTCCATATCTTACATGCCATAATCTTATAGGTGAAATTCCTATAGTAACTGCCCCTGCAAAATCAAAATGCCTTGGAATAACTGTTCCTTTCATCCTTAACAGTTTTCCATCTTCATATCCTGTCATCACTGTTTGGAAGTTCTGTTTAACTGACTTAATCTTAACTAAGCCATATTCCATAATTATTTGATGTCCTGCTTGTCGAATCATGACCAAAGACAACAAATTTTTCTTAAAGGTGGGTACATACCACACATTGGAAATCAATTTTTCTCCAATGTCAGGGAGAAAAACTTTGACTGCACCTTTTCCATAAGGCGTATGTTTTTTTTCATCTGCTAGAAAGATGGAATTAAGATGGAACTCTTGAAAATTCCAAAATAAATCTCGTCTACAGGTCATGTGCTAAGTCGCTCCTGAATCCAAAATGCAAGCATCTTCATAATCACTCTTAATATAGGAGGAAAGTTGGATTGCTAGTGAATAAGTGAAGACATATTCTGAGTCATTATCATATTGATCTTGATCATTTGCAAATTGTGTTGAAGGCTGTTGAAAATTAGAAATTTTATTGATAGATGTGCGACAATCTAAAGCATAATGACCAACTCTGTTACATAGCCTGCAAACAATTTGACTCAAATCGCTGCCTCTTCCTTGAGACTATCCTCGACCTCTACTTTGTCCTCTGTTTTGAGATTGTCCTCTCCCTAGATTATGTTCTATGCCTCTGTTTTGATTGTTACCTCTGCCTTGAGAATTGTTTCTGCCTGAATTGGAGCCTCTGCTGGAGTTGTTTCCTCTATGTTGACTGCGACCACGAACTTGCGTTGCTTGATTTTGATTAAAATTACCTTTGCCTTTGTTTTTGGAATTTTCAGCTGAGGAGTTGCTAGTACTGGCTTCTGTGAGAAAAAAATCTTCACCAACTTTCTTTTTCTTCCCAAAAGTTTAATCATGTTGAGTCAACATTTCGCAGAGCTCATCAAACTTTAGCTTTTCTAACCTTGTAGTTAGCTGTAGAGTTTCCAAAAAATGTGTGTAGGAAGAATGAAGCCCATCAATTAAAATTGTGACCATAAAACTATCATCAACTACTTGAAAACCAACATTAACAATTTCCTGCATAATATTCTTAAGTCTGGAGATGTATTCAAGAATATCTCATTCTTCAGTCAATTTTTGATGCAACAATTTCAATTGTAGGTCAACTCTTTTTGATTGAGGCTGAGTGTCAAACAACTCTTTAAAAGTTCTCAAAGCAGACCATGCACCTTTAGCATTTTCGATATGGACATACATTTCAACATTGACAGAGGATTTAATGAGAGCTAATGCTTTGGCATTTTTAACTTCCCATTTTTCTAGCGCAGCTGCATCTATAGGTTTATTTGGCTTTACATATCCATCACAAATATCATGCCATAGTTCATTATAAACAATAGTGCTTTCGATGAGGCGTTGCCATGTTTTGTAAGATTTTGAGCCTTCAAGTTTGTCGGAATCAGAAAAGAAATTAATCAACTTAGACATTGTAGTGTTAAGACTTCACACCATGAATCAAGCTCCAAAAAATATCAAGATGTGCAACACAACATCAACACACGACACAAAAAAAAGAACGAACTATCAGGGCTTGGCCTTGACCCTCGAATAGTCGTCGAAACAGGAGAAAATTGACTGAGCTTTGCACTTGGCTCTAGTCAATTTCTCAAATATTTATAAGGCAAATTTCAAAATTTGAATTTTACAATAGTGCTCTTGCACAATCTAGTAAAAAAAGGTTACCCCCCCTCAAATTGAAATTACTTTGAGTCACACTATCACTCCATAAACAAATTACAAAGCACAAATCTCCTTATTACTCCAAAAAATTACAATACCCTTATTACTCCAATTACAAAAAAATTGCAATGTTCTTCAAGTAATAATAAATATTCTACTTATTTCTCCAATGACAAAAAAAAACTCCAATGTAAATATATGTTGACAGGTTTTCCCCCTCAAAACATGATAAAATACAAAACAGTTTGGGGGAATTTAGCGCAATTAACAATTGCATTTTTATTTTCATGGAAAAATGCAATTGAATGCTGCTTCAATTGATTCAATCGAATGCTGGACAACTCATTAAAAAGCACAACTCATATGTTGGCGGCCTTTTCAAACATAGCAATCATACAATGCTGCTGGACAATTGATTCAATCGACATATAAAAAACATAACTCATCTGCTGGCTCAACGCTGGTTCATCGCTGGTTGCAAACGTTGTTTCAAAGGTTTTTTCAAACACTGGTTCAAAGGCTAGTTCAATCGCTGTTTCAAACGTTGTTTCAAAGGCTGTTTCAACGCTGGTTCAAAGGTTGTTTCATGCCGAATTGCAATGTCAAACGCTGGATTTCAATGCAGATTCCAATTAAACGATGGCTGTTAATTGAATGATGGTTCTTAATGTTGATCGATGCCAAAAAACGTTGGTTCTTAATGCTGAATCGATGCCACAAAACGTTGGTTCTTAATGTTGGAAGCATAATCGATGCCACATGTATTCAAATCGAATTATGAAGCTGGCTTTTCAATGCTGGTTCAAATTAAACTCTGTGAAACTCTGGAATCGATGCTCATTAAGTAAATCGATGTTCATTAAGTAAATTGATGCCAGAATCGATGTTCATTAAGTAAATTGATGCCAGAATCAATGTTCATTTAAACACTATTTACAAGACTCTTTCCTTCAGCGTTGATGCACTATATCAACAGCGCTTTCCTCTTTCTTCTGGAGATTTTTCTTATAAATGCAGAATTATACAGCGCTTTCCCCCTTTTCTTTTACTTCACTCAAACAATTTGAAATAGAAAAATTCACACAGATTTTGCAGTTGCTTTTAAAAAATGATTTTAGAATTTACAAATCTAAAATCAAATAATCAAATTTCTGTTCAAAAAAACCTAACAAACTTCATACCAATCTTTTGCTGATCGATTCAACGGAGTTAAGTTTTCCACGACCTGGTAGAGCTGGAATCCTCCTCCACATATGCATTGCAACACACCGTGGCTCTGATACCACATGTAAATGCATAAGTGTCCTCAGACACATAACTTTATTGATCATGCAAAAAGATTACATAGAAAATTGCAGGAGTTTACACACGTAAACTCACACTCTCACATTCTCTCATTACACACTCAATGAAAATAGGAAACTAACCTGTTTATAAGCTCTATGTTCTAACTTAATCTAGTTATGGATCACTTGGAAAATAAACAAGTTTCCATTTACAATAAATGAGCTTCTAACCAATCTACTAACTTTACTCCTAACTTAGAGCCTAGGAAACGACTCTTTTCTAGAGTCCTAATTTTTAATAACAAATTTCTATTTCTAAATATCTCAAATATTTATTAAATATTCTAGAATAATAATTATTAATTTAATATCTTAAATTAATAATTATTTTATTCAAACATTATAACCTATGATAAAATTTATTTTGGATCATCTAACAAAATAAATGCCAAGAATGAAGAGCAAAAAGCCAACATATTGAATGAGCAACTGAAAAATTTGGAAAAAGAACTAACTATGAAGGATCCAATGGCACATCTCAAACAACTATTATGGTCCAATATCATTAAAGCAGCCAATGATATTTGGCCATCCATACAGGTCATATATGAGAAAAAGTACTTAGTGAAATCAGCAAGAGAATAAATCCAGAAGATCAAAGAAGATCTTGGCAAGAGACTTGAAGAAGCTCTAGAAATCATCAAGTTTATTAATTCCAAAAATAGACAAGAGTTGGAAGAGATCAGAAATAATTATAGAACATAGACCATCCTAGAAGTTAGGAAGGTAGTCTCTAAGAAGAATCTAATGATATAGTTAGAGGAGAAATGCCAGAACATGGAGATTGCTATCACAAGGTTCATGATCAAATTTGATGTTCTAAGGCAAAAAGGCCTTCCCAATCCTCTAGTGATTAACGATAGATTAATGAAGTAGGATGATTATGATAAAAAGATGAGAGAGTTTTCCAAGGAGCAAGTGAACAATTCAGCTTTGCAAGGAATTCCAACAAGGAAGGTGCTATACAATAATTTTGAGAATTTGTTTTACTTACAACATGGAGTGAAACACTTATTTGTGAACAAACCAACATTCTCAAAATATACTGAAGCTGATGAAAAAATCAGAAGGATTATGAAGATAAAACTGCCAGAGGTAGAATTCTGGGAAAAATTAAATGATTTGTTGTAAAATCAAATTGTATTAAACACAGAGCAATGAAAGTAAAAAACATATCTTGCTTTTTTCACATCAACATTTACAGTTTTACAGTGAAAGAGTATCAAGATAAAGAGTATCAGTTACAGATCAAAAGTTTGAAGTAAATCAAATACTACAAAGCAAAGATGAATCTTCCAGTGTGGAAGACACCTCACTGTCCAGCTACAGCTTTATTGAAAAACAAAGAGATAAAGGAGTAACAAAATCAAGACAACAAACCATTTATTTCAACAAAAAAGGGACATCTAGCATTAGTTAGAAATTTGTCACTATATTCTTGCATGAATATATTTCTTTTCCATGAATAATTCCTAAGTTTATTCTAGGGTGTTTTGTATGAGTTTTTGTATAAATACTTCTCATTTAGAAGTATTGAGTGTGGAAGAATTGCTGAAAATTCTTGTAATTTTACTATTCTTAACCTAAGGGTTTTCTGTATCAATTTCAAGTCAGGAGACTCGATTAAGGAAATGAAGCATCATATTATAGGATTCATGTGTTGGGATACTACATTGAAGTATTTTCACTTGTTACTTTGTCAATTTCTTATGTTTTCCATCAATATTTGAATGTGTTCTAAATCTAAATGATAAATCAGGAATTTTTATTTCATAATATGTTAAAATCACTTTGTTTTGACTGATTATCATTTATGTGTTTTCCATTGATATCTAGACTAGGGAAACCTTAATTTCTCCCTAGTTTCAATTGACCTCTTCCTTTTCACTCATAATCCGAATTTAAGAACCCTAATTTCTCTTTTATCCTGATCAAAACCATTTTCACCATCAGCCTTGAAGATCTGAAGTGACTCATCTATCTTGCCCTGTAAACATTTCCCTTTAAACCTTGATCCTAATATGACTGCTTGACACATTGAATTAATTTTCCTAGTGGAATTTAGAACTATAGCTATCCATCTAAGTAAGTGAATTCACAACTAAATCAAATCAAAACCCAAAACCAATTTAACCTACATAACTAGCCTAAAATCAAATACAATCAACAAAATTAAATCATACAAGGAGAGCCCTCTCTGAGCATTAGGAAGGCGAGATCATAAGGCTTAAAAGTAGGTTTGTGGTTACGTCTAATATTCTTTAAAACACAAAATCAAAAATATCACAACTATTAAGAATTATTGGAGTTATAACATACTGGCGACCATACTAGGGAACTAACCAATCCTCGGTGTTTTAAATAGATCTTAAAGGAAATATTTTCAATTATCTTTTCACCTTAAGATTATTTTAAATAGTTGCGAGTATATTTTCATAAAAACTGTCATTCTAGCTTCCAGAAGAGTCTACTATACTAGGTCCAATCCAGATCCACAACCTGTTGTCATAGTAGTTAATCCTGACAGAATTGGAAAGAAAAACAAAAGAGTAGAAGATTTAGGTAATAAGATTTCATTGGTCAAAGCAAATTCTCTTCCAAGTAAACTATCAAGCTTACAAGACATAGAATTTGATTTAAATTTTGAACAATATTTATTTAGAACTAAATCAGAAAGTGACTTACATAATATTGTAATAGATCTTGATTTCATTTCATTTATTGAAACTGAAAAGGAAACTCTTTCAGTTGATTCCGATCAAAATATTTTTGAAGTTTATGATAAACTTCATGCCATAACTGCAACTTTTCTCAAAGAAATTGATGAATCTTATTTACAACATTCAGTTGAATTGACTGCTTTATTAGACTATACCCCTAAGCCTTCTACTAGTCATTCAGATACCAACATTTTAGAATCTGTAGGTTCATATTTATTTACTACCACTTCATCCATTATTTCCACTAGAATTCATTCCAAAGATTCATTTTTTCCCAAGCAACCATTTGAACCTAGAATTTTATTTCCATCTTCCACCATCACAAGTTCATCCCCTAGTATTTCTGCTACATTTTCCAATACATCTGTCTACTCAACTTAGTGTTTCTAAATTGATGTAATAATTGTCAACCAGGGCTAGTAAACTATTGAAGTGAAGTGCACTATATGTGCCTAGGTATCTTCTTCCTACTTCGTTGTGTTTAGTGCATTTCTAGTGTTTTTGGTTTTGTGTTTTTATGCTAAGAGGAAAAGAACCAAATTGATGGCAAAGAGAAGTTACTGATCACACTAAAACATAACAAAATCTAATCTAAACTATGAATGGCACCTAAGAACAGAAAATGCTAATCCACAGATTGTAAAACAGATAAGAAAAGTAACTCATAACATTAAACTCAGTCCAATTCATTTCACTAGAGGTATGTTGGAACAACTTGAGAAAAGGATAAGTTTGATGTAATGAGGTTCTCTTTAGTAAACAACAACTTAAAATATCATAGAGAAAATCTCATCCATTGTTAGAAATTTGTTGGAACATTTTGAGAAAAGATTATCTACAACATATTAAGGAACCCTATGCTAAAATAACTTATGACACTAGAATTAACTCATTCTGCAACTCAAAATGTTACTATTAAGCCTCATTCAAGGGTTAGAAATTTCTTGGAATAACTTTGGAAAAAGGATGTTTGTAAAATTATGAGAAATTGCAGAACAGTCAAGAGCTCAAAATGATATAACTAATTCTTGTTCATATGATAATGATGTGTTAGAAGAAGTTAAGAACACGAGTAGCTTATAAAATAATGAGGGTTTTTAAAGTCTAATTAACAGGACTAGAATGCAATTAACTAATAAAACTGAAATGCAATGAACAGAGCTGAACTAAAGTGCAATTAACTCAAGAGTACTACAGCTATATCTCATTCACGCATTAGTGATATATTGGAACAGCTCATGAGAACAAGATTGACTGTAATATTCAATATAATTAAATGACATAAGCATGATGAAAGAGGATAAACTCAGAAAACTGCCTAAGTTAAGAACAAAACAGAGCTAAAGGTCACTTATCTAGAAAATATGCACAAAGCCTTTCAGACAGTAGGGCCCTCTACCATCATATTGGAACATGAATCCTTAACTCCTCAAAGTTGTACTTCTTTCATTAAAGTAAAAACGCTCAGAAACAGAGTATCACAGTCTTTGAGAACTAAAAACAAAACATCAACTAACTAACTATTTCTCGGTTCACCGAGTTATTCTTATAAGCAAATACATAACTTTCATTGAGTAGAAATAGGCATAGGTGTCTTTTACAATAAAAATTGAACCAAAACTCTTGTTGAGGACTCGTATTTTGCTGAAGACACCTGCAGAGTCCTTATCCTTGTATAAGTCTACTTCTTAGTTTTGGTTTTCTCCACGTGCATAACCACTTGCAGATTTTTGCTCAACCTTCGTAGAGGACAAGGAATGATGTAGGAGAGTTCTAGAATTTAACTATATGCGTTTTTCCCTTAAGTGACACTTGTAACCTGTGTGAACATAAAGATGGCTGCGGAATATGCTACTAGCTATAGAATGGTTGCATTTTGTAGCTAAGTCTGATAAAAAATCACTATGACAACAAAACCACAAAAGTATAATAAGTCAGTCATTGCATGCATTCTTAAAGTGATTTTAATCATTCCTATTGATATTTTAAGCCTATAGCTGATAAAGGACAATTGGAATGAAGTGAAATTTGGTGAAAGGAAATGACATCTTTAGGGCTCAACATACCCCCACTGTAAAGCTTTTGCATGTCCTCATGCAATCAATCCATGTATTCTGAAACTTCTGCCAGGACATCTAACTTCCTTTTTCTGCTTTGCTTGGTGTTCAATGGCATCCTAGGATTCCTTATGACCAATTTGAACCTCAGATTTATAAGTGCCCTGCTCAACTTCTTGTTTTTCTTCTTCAACTTCTCACTAGCCTTGTACAATTTTTCCATTTGCAGAGAAAGAGTTGTGTTCATGTCACTTTTCAATTTGACTTGTTCCTTTAAAATTTCATTTTCATTTTTTATATACCTATTGAGTACTTCCAATTTATATTTGTCTCTTCTCAACACTTCAATTGAAGATTCTTGTGGGCTAGGAGTTCTTTCTCTATTTTTTGAGGCTCTCTTTTCTAATGACTCAACATAATTATAGATCTGTTGTTGGGCTGGGTCTACCTCCAGAGTTCCTCTATCAAGATCCTCTTCGTACTGGTACTCAGGAGATCTATCAGTTGGTGTCTCTTCATCTTCAATATCTATGATTCTTGTCTGCTTAACTCCTGTCTTCTTCAATATGCCTCTAAGCCTATGACTTCTTCTCAGTTTAGATGGTCCCTCACCTCTCTCCTTAGCATACTTTCTTATTATCTTTTCCTTTTTGAGCGGTTTCTTGATTTTGGCCAATTTTTCAGAGGTAATCTCCTCACTGTCTTCTTGTATGGATTTATCAGTTTTAATTCCAACAAATTTGGCATCTTTTCCCCTCCTTATTCTTCTTACAAGTTTTCCTTCAGATGGAGTTTCTTTAGGTTCTTCAAAATGATTCCTTAAGAGGAATTCATCCCAATTGTCTCCTACCTTTTTCAAGTGATGCTCAATTAGAATTTTAACTAGACCATAATGATATAAAGTCATTTTTAAGAACTGAACCTTTTTTTGGACATTAGAAGCCATCCTCTTTAGGCTATGGAGTAAGAAAAAGGGTAAATTTATCTCTTCATCTAGGAAATTCATCATAAGTCGAATGTGATAAACATATAGGGTGCCAAACCTTCCCTCACAAGTTATAAAATTTTGCAGAATTAGCAACATATTTCACCATTTATTCTTTAAGGCTGAACTAGGAATGCCTTTCTTGAAAACTGAAATATCCATACCTGGTGTTTTTAGCATCTGTCTCCATGCTTCATTGTGAAATTATTTGTTTTTGAACCATTTTTCACCTGGCCTTGGTAACTCTGTTGCTTCTTCTATGAAGGATTCTGTGATAATGAAATTGAAATCACCTATTTCAACTTCTCACCCGTTGAATGACCAGGCAAATGACTTAGTGATATCCTTATGAAATCCATTGAACTTCTCCAAAAACTGTAGCCATCCAACCTGCTGTAACATCTCTTTAATTTGTGGGTAACCTTCTAGATATTTGGTTCCGACTGGTTCGGACCTTACAATAAGTCCCATGGCTTCTTCTCCTCAACTTTAATTTACTGCTCTGTTACTGCTCTCTTATTCAAGGTAAAAATGGCTGTAGAGGGTTGTTTTCACCTTAAATATGACCTCTCTGTTTCTGCAGACAGGAATTGGCTACAGAAAAATGACATGAAGTGGATATGGGATGAGTGAAATACGGTGAGGGTAAATCACACAAATAAATGAGTTTGAGAGTTGTCATGGAGTAAAATAACGTGGAGAAATCCCATGAGGATTTCAAAATCATCACTGAATATTTCGGGTTAGTGACGTGACCTAATAGGTCACTTCAACTACTGACCGTTAACTTTTAATAAATGATGATTTGATATGGCGGAATGGAGGGGATTTTTCCAAGGATTTTATGATAGGCTTGATCAATACGAATAATCAAAATAACCTTATGAAACATACATATGACTTAACCATACTATATCTTTCATAATCTGTTATCATAATAATTTCACAATTTTACCTTAGCCCTTCTTTTGATTTTTGTTTTTTTAATATGCTTTGTCTTTCCTTTGAAAATCATTGATCTTTCAGTCTTCATAATCCCTTTGATTCTGTTTGTTGAAATAGGTGTGCAGGATCAATTTGTTGTTGAACAAGTGGTTTTGGGATAGTTGGCTGCAGAATATCTGGCTGCAGAATATATGGCTGCAGAATATATGGTTGCAGAATGTCTGGCTGCAGAATATCTGACTGCAGAATGTACCTATAAAAGCTTTGAGACATGGAATGAAATGATTTGAAATATGGATGGAATGAAGTATGAAATGAAATAAAATGGATCGTGAAATATAGTGGAATGAAGCATGAATGAAGTGAAATATAATGGAATGAAATGGATCATAAATGTGGAGTGGAATGAAATATGAAAAGTGGCCTGCAACTTATGATTTGTAATACTCAATTGCATAAAAAAGATCAATTTTGAAAATCTGAAATGAGAATGAGAGGGATCATGAAATGTAGTGAATGAAGTATGGATGAATGGAATGAATGAAATATGAATGAAGTGAGATATGATGAAGTGAAATGGATCATAAGTGGAATGTGATATGTAAAGTGAGCCTGCACTTATGATTTTATGATACTTTCTTTCAGGAAAAGAACAATTTTGAAAAGCTAAAGTGTCAGAAGGATTATGATTTTCACCTTATCTTTTCTGTATAAACATGCTAATCAATGATTAGTTTTCATGTTTATATTTTTTTTTTTGCATCTAATTTCAGAAAACACAATTAAGTTGATGAAGAAGAAGGATTCTTCTTCATTAACTTCACATCACTGTTCTCTTGGAATCTCTTGACAAATTCTTCTCTTGAAAGTGGCTTATGGTACAGTTTCAATCTATGACCTTTTACAAGAAAAGTGACCTTATCTTCATCTATTGTCCTGATTTTTATTGCTCCATTGTCAAAAAATTTCACAATTTCATATGGCCCAAGCCAATGTGTTTGGAATTTACCTTGGAAATATTTGAACTTTGAATCAAACAAGAGGGCCCAGTCACCTTCTTTGAATTTCTTTTCCTTAATGTACTTATCATGCCATCTAGTCCTTTGTTGTTGGACTATATTTGTTCTCTGGACTGCATCCTGTCTGATCTCATCCAATTCATTAATCTGCTCCAATATGTGCTTTTGTGCTTCTATTAGATCAAGTCCTAACTGGACTGCCATTTTAAAAGTTTGAATCTAAAACTCTATGGGAAACAAGACTTATTTTCCATAAACAAGTTCATAAGGGGTATGACCTGTTGTGCTTCTCCATGTAGTTCTATAGGCCCACAAGGCTTCAGGAAGCCTGTCTACCCAATCTCTTCTATGTAAATGAACAGTCTTTGTTAGGATCCCTTCAATGACCTTATTAGTAGATTCCACTTAGCCATTTTCTTGTGGATGATAGCGAGTAGATTTTCTGTGTCTGATTTTGTACCTCTCCGCCATTTGTTCCACTATCTTTGATGTTAATTGAGCTCCTTGATCTGTAACAATTTCTCTTGGGACACCAAAACAAGTAAAAATATCCTCAAAAAGAAAATTAAATATAGATACTTCAGTAGCAGAAAGTAATGGCTTGGCCTCTACCCATTTGGTAACATAATCAGTGAAAACTAATATATATTTCTTTTGTATTGATGGAGGACTAATAGGTCCTACAAAATCTAGAGCCCATTTCTCAAAAGGTTCAATATGTACCTGAGGCTGCAATGGCATCTCACCTGAATGGATGGCCAATAGTATCCTAAAAGGGATGGCCAATAGTATCCTAAATGAAGGATCTTATAAGCTGTCCTTTTATCAGCAAAGTGTCCACCACAAGGTTCATCATGACATGCCTTGAGAATCTCAGGCATCTCATATTCTCGAACACATCTCCTAATGATAAAGTCTGGACCTGTTTTGTATAACTCATTAGCAACCCATGAATATTTTTCACTGTCATAAATGATCTTTATTTTGTCTCTTGCATTCATTATTGAAGGAAATTTCCCTGAAACTAGATAATTAGCAATGTCAGCAAACCAAGGAGTTTGAGTAGAAATTGCAAAAAGATATTCATCAGGGAATTGATCTTCAACTGGAGTATTGTCTTTAATGTTCTGGAGTCTAGATAGGAAATCAGCTATTGTATTTTGTTTCCCAGGCCTATCTAGAATGGTGATGTTGAATTCCTGTAAAAGCAATAACCATCTTATGACTCTGCCATTAGTAATTGATTTGTTCATTAGATATTTAATTGCAAAGTGATCTGCGTGAACAAAGTTTCATAGCCTGTTATATAGTGTCTGAATTTATTTATGGCATGAACAATAGCTAAGAACTCTTTTTCAGTTACAGTATAATTTAACTCTGAAGGAGTCAAATTTTTACTTGTATAGTAGATGGCATGAGGAATCAGGTCTTTTTGTCCCAATACAACTCCTAAATCTGTATCCGAGGCATCTGTTGAAATATGAAAAGGTAATTTCCAGTTAGGTCCCCTTAAAATAGGTGCTTCAGATATTTTTGTTTTCAGGGTCTCAAAGGCTAACTGGCAATCAGGATTCCACTTGAATTCCATGATCCTTGATGAGTATTAATTTGAAAGAAGGAAAGAAGTGAATGCTATCTTGGTTAAGTTTCTATGACCTTAGATTCCAATGTCTACAAAATGCAACTCATACGTGCTGGTGATCAAATTTGTGAACACCAACGCAACTATCAACCATTCTCCTAAGTATTTTAAAACAATTCCTTCAGTAAACATCGTAAAACACTTCTCATGACTTAGTGAAAGATTTGCTTCTTTACATCTCTTTAAAACTTTTTCCAAGTTTGCTAAGGCTTCTTCAAATGTGTTTCCATAGACTGTGAAATCATCCATATATACCTCTACAGAATCATGTATTAGATCTGAAAAGATTCCTAGTACTGCCCTTTGAAATGTTGCAGGTCCATTGCATAGTCCAAATGGCAATACTCGGTAAGCATAGGTACCCCAAGGACAGGTAAATGTGGTTTTGTCTTGATCTTCAAGTGCTACTTGAATTTGATTATAACCACTAAACCCATCTAAAAATGAGAAGTACTTTTTTCCAGCTAATGTATCTAACACTTGATCTATGAAAGGTAGGGGAAAATGATCTTTAAGAGTAGCTTTGTTTAATTCTCGGTAGTCAATACATACCCTCCATTTACCATTTTTCTTTGGCACAATTACCAAAGGAGAAATCCACTGACTATCGGAAATGGGATAGATAAAGTTGACAATTAACAATTTTTGCAATTCTTCTTTAATAATCTCCCTAAGGTTTGGATTCATCCGTCTCTGAGGTTGTCTGATTGGTTTACAATTTTCCTCTATGTAGATGTGATGAGTGCAAGTCTTAGGGCTTATCCCTTTCATATTAGTGTACTCCCATGCATATGTAGAAGACTGTCTCTGTAATATCTTGACTAGCTTTTCTTGTTGAGATTTCTCTAGGTTCTTGTTTATGCTTAAAGTTTTACCTGGAAATATCTCAATTGTAGAGCTGCCAAATTTATCCATGGAGTAAAGAGACATTTGTCTTGATGATAAAAACTCAATGTTGGATTCTTCTTGAAATTTTTCATGTTTGTATTCCGAAGAGGATTCAAAATTTTCTAAGGTATTCAGAATCTGGCTATCTTCACTAATTTCTGAAATTGTGAAGAGAGGTTGTATATCTTCTTCATCCTCAATCCATTGAGTATCATCTAATTCTGTAATTGTTTTTGCTGGAGGATACAAGGTAAATTTCTTGGTTGAACTACCATCAGAGATGTACATATCATCGGATCTACAGCTAATGAAAGCATCAAATGTAGCTAACCAAGGTCTTCCTAATATAATAGGATGCCCTCCTAGATTATTCTTAGGACTTAGGATCATAAAATCCATAGGATACTCCCAAGAATCTAGGGATACTGGAATGTCTTCTATTACCCCATCAGGTTTGATCACAGATCTGTCTGCTAATTTTAATAATGTGGGTGTAAAAAGAAGATTAGGAAGTTTTAGTTTATCCATGATTTGTCTACTCATGATATTGATTGTTGCTCCTAAACCAATAAGTGTGTTTTGGATCTCAGTTCCATTGATATGTATTTTAACAACTGGATTTCTTGGGTCTAGATACTTTGGAATGGCAATCTTACCCATCATGATATCTGCTATTTTTCCTTCCAGTTGAATTTTCTTTGTCTCCTTTATTCTTTTTCCTATTTTTTTCATGCTCAACTCCTTTATTGTTTTTGCTAAAATTGGAATTTCCTTGATAGCTTGTAATAATGGGATCTTAATACAAACATTCCTTAGCTCATCTAGGAAATCATAATTAGGCACCATAATTTGTTTTTCTACACCCCTATCAATTTGTAATCTTTCTGGAAAGGGAGGTGTAGAGGTGGATGTTGATGGTTGCTCTAATATAGGAGTTGAAATTATTGGTTCTTTTTGTTTTGATTTTTCAATGTTTGGGTCTTGGAAAGGTGTGTTCTCTTCAAGACTTTTATTCACCAGTAGAGAATCTTCCTTAGAGTTGTTTTTCTCTTGTATGATTACAGAAGGTTTCTTCTTTTCAAGTATTCTTCCAGACCTAAGTTGAACATCATTAAGGTCTAAAGGAGTAATCAAATAGGTTGGGAACTATTGGCCTTCTATCATGTATGTGTTATGAGGATTTTTGTTGTTAGGGTTTGGTATGGGTTGGGCAGGTAATTGATTTGCTTTATGATGAAATGGTAATTGAAGTGGTGGATTTTGATGTTGTGTATTTTGAGGAGGATTTTGTTGAGGAGGGAAATTTGGATATGGTGCATAAGATGGTGGATATTGATATTACTGACAGCATCTTCCATAGGGATTTTGTGCTCCTTGTGTCCAAGTTTGAGATTGATTTTGGAATTGGGGCCAAGGTTGCTGCCAAGAATTCGAATTTGGTGGGGGTTGATTATACAGCTGATCATGGAATCCTTTTGTTTGAGGTCCTTGCCAAGGCCTCCTAGAGACAAAATTGAGAGATTCTGTAGAATTTGTAGGGGTTTCTTCTTGAAAGACAGCTTTAAGACCAGGAAGTGAAGGGTAACTCTTGGTCTCATGTTTTTCTGAACAAATTACACAAGTCTCTACTATTTTTTCATCCAGAGGGCACTCTCTCAAGGCATGCTTCTTTCTACATTTGGGACAAAAGATTGCTAAGGCATCAGATTCAGCTTTTTTCTTGTTTTGTAACTTAAGGGTGTCTATTTGTTCACTAAGACTCCCTAAAATATCAGATTTGAATTCATCAAGCATATGTCCTATTTCTTCCCTACTTACTCTCTTAGAAGCAGACTTACTTGCCCTTGTAAGAGCAGGGTCTCTTGGTCCTTTTACAATTTTAGATTTCCCTCTTGAAAGGTTGATACACAATTCAGCTATTTCAGGTAATGTGAGATGAGATATATCCCCTTTTCCCATCATATTAAGGATATCTAACTATTCATCCCTAATTTTCTTCAACAAGAGAGCTTTCAAAGTATCTTAGTCTAAGTTTTCCATTTTTGCTCTCTTGATGTTATAGTTAAACCTTTCCAACAAATCTTCCAGATTTTCATCATCTTTTTTTAGCATTTTAAACAATTCCTCCTTATGATTGACTGGCATACAGTAATCCAAATAACTCTCTAGAAATGCATGTTTCATGTCTTCCCATGTCCTAATAGAACTGTTGATCAAACTCATAAACCATTTTAATGCTGCTCCTTTCAATGTTGAAGGGAATTGTTTAAGTTTTTGGGCATCTTGTAAGTAATCATAGGTTCTACATAGGACTTCAAATTCAAATAGGAAGGTTTCAGGATCTTCACTTTTGAGTCCATAAAATTTTGGAAGGACAGAGGGTGAAATATTTTTCATAGTTGCATTGGTTTCTTCATCTACTATAGGAAACCCAAAAGAGCTTCGCATTTCCCTTCTACATCATTCTCCTTTTGCACCTCTACCTCCTTCTCCTCTACCTCTACCTCTACCCCCTCCAAATAGTGTATGTTCTCCATTATAGACTCCTCCTCCCCCTTCTTCTGCCATGGTTGATTCTTCTATGGAAGTGGAAAATTTTATGTCTCTAGCAAGGGTCCTTGACTCTTCTTCTAAGACAGGTTCAGTGGATGAAGTGGAAGGTCTTTCTGATGAAATATCTGATCTTAAGTCTTCTGGTAGTCTATGATCAGCAAAATATGGGATGTGGGTTTGAGTTGGAGGTGTGCTGCCTCTTGGTCTTGGTGGAACAAGTGGTGTTCTAGGAATCAAGCTTCTGCTTCTTATAAATCTACCCCTTGAGTCTCTTTCTCTATGCATATCATTGTTTTTGGGAGGTAAGAAACAAGGCTACCTAGTTACACTTCCCCGACAACGGCGCAAAAATGTCTACTCAACTTAGTGTTTCTAAATTGATGTCATAAATTGTCAACCAGGGCTAGTAAACTGTTGAAGTGAAGTGCATTATATGTGCCTAGGTATCTTCTTCCTACTTCGTTGTGTTTAGTGTTTTTCTAGTGTTTTTGGTTTTGTGTTTTTATGCTAAGAGGAAAAGAACTAAATTTTTGGCAAAGAGAAGTTACTGATCACACTAAAACAGAACAAAATCTACTCTAAACTATGAATGACACCTAAGAACAGAAAATGCTAATCCACAGATTGTAAAACTGATAAGAAAAGTAACTCATAACATTAAACTCAGTCCAATTCATTTCATTAGAGATATGTTGGAACGACTTGAGAAAAGGATAAGTTTGATGTAATGAGGTTCTCTTTAGTAAACAACAACTTAAAATATCACTGAGAAAATCTCATCCATTGTTAGAAATTTGTTGGAAAATTTTGAGAAAAGATTATCTGCAACATAGTAAGGAACCCTAGGCTAAAATAACTTATGACACTAGAATTAACTCATTCTGAAACTCAAAATGTTACTATTAAGCCTCATTCAAGGGTTAGAAATTTCTTGGAATAACTTTGTAAAAAGGTTGTTTGTAAAATTATGAGAAATTGCAGAACAATCAAGAGCTCAAAATGATATAACTAATTCTTGTTCATCTGATAATGATGTGTTAGAAGAAGTTAAGAACAAGAGCAGCTTATAAAATAATGAGGGTTTTTAAAGTCTAATTAACAGGACTAGAATGCAATTGACTAATAAAACTGAAATGCAATGAACAGAGCTGAACTAAAGTGCAATTAACTCAAGAGTACTATAGCTATATCTCATTCACACATTAGTGATATATTGGAACAGCTCATGAGAACAAGATTGACTGTAATATTCAATATAAGTAAATGACATAAGCATGATGAAAGAGGATAAACTCAGAAAACTGCCTATGTTAAGAACAAAACAGAGCTAAAGGTCACTTATCTAGAAAATATGCACAAAGCCTTTCGGATAGTAGGGGCCCTCTACCATCATATTGGCACATGAATACTTAACTCCTCAAAGTTTTAATTCTTTCATTAAAGGAAAAATGCTCAAAAATAGAGTATCGCAGTCTTTGAGAACTAAAAACAAAACATCAACTAACTAACTGTTTCTCGGTTCACCGAGTTATTCTTATAAGCAAATACATAACTTTCATTGAGTAGAAATAGGCATAGGTGTCTTTTACAATCAAAATCGAACCAAAACTCTTGTTGAGGACTCGTAGTTTGCTGAAGACACCTACAAAGTCCTTATCCTTGTAGAAGTCTACTTCTTAGTTTTGGTTTTCTCCACGTGCATAACCACTTGCAGATTTTTTCTCAACCTTCGTAGAGGACAAGCAATGATGTAGGAGAGTTCTAGAATTTACCCATATGCATTTTTCCCTTAAGTGACACCTATAACCTGTGTGAACATAAAGATGGCTACGGAATATGCGACTAGCTACAGAATGGCTGCATTCTGTAGCTAAGTCTGATAAAAAATCACTATGACAACAAAACCACAAAAGTATAATAAGTTAGTCATTGCATGCATTCTTAAAGTGATTTTAATCATTCCTATTGATCTTTTAAGCCTATAGCTAATAAAGGACAATTGGAATGAAGTGAAATTTGGTGAAAGGAAAGGACATCTTTAGGGCTCAACAACATCATTCTCATTTCCAAGCACTTATTCTAGCATCCCAACTTCATATTCTAGCATCTCAATCACATTTTCAAGTACATCTTCTTATATCCCAATCTCATCTGCAAGTGCTTTAACTGCAACGGAAAGTACTTCAAACTTACCTCCTAGCCAAGCTAGAATCCAAGCCATGGTTGCCAAATATGCTCCCTTGGTCCTACCAGCACAGTTACATAACATGCCCCAGGATTATCAAAGCAAAATCCCTCAATTTGATGGAACAACTCACTATACTGCACAACAACACGTTAATAAGATGAAATACTATTTTGAACTGCATGAAATTGATGATGATGATGTCCAAATGAGACTTTTTGCTCAAACATTAACTGGTGAAGTGAAAAAGTGGTTTAAAGGTTTGAATGCTAGTAGTATTGTTGATTTAGCAATTTTTCATAGAATGTTTCTTAATAGATGGGAGAAGAAGAAAAATCCACTACAAATTTTATCTAAATTTGAAAGCATAAAAATAGCACCAAATCAAACAATCCAATATTATTGTACTAGATAACAGTATTTATAATGCAATTCCTACTAATCTTAAACCTCCTCCAGACTCTGTCCTTATCAAATTCCTTGATGGATTTGATACAGATATAGCTTATCAACTAAGTGAGAGAAATTCAGAAACTTTAGAGCAGATACAAAGTAATTTTGTTAGTGTAGAGGAAAACTTGTTAGCAAAGAAAGCTAGATTAAGAAATGAAAGGACAGTGACAATAAAAGAGGAAACATCAACTTCATATTTGAAAATATATCACTTAGAAAAAACATTAGAGAGAATGATGGATAGATTAGATAATATGGAAAGGAAGCCATAGTGGGATAACCAACAACAAGGACCTCAAATTAGAAATCCCAATTTCAAGAAAAACACCAACATTGGAAAATCTAGAGAATTAACACTTGACGAAACAATATGACCACCTTTACAAGAGAACTATGTTGAAAGTTCTCATCAAAATGAAAATGATGAAGACACTCAGATCAATCTAATGGGAATTAATGATGACAACACCATTTTCCTTACACAAGAAGAACAGGAATTATATGAATTAAAACAACTACAATTAGATTCTGGTGAGTCTTTTGATTACAAGCAAGGTTATGAGTTTGCAATTAATGAAGTTCATAAGCAATATAACCTTAGGAGCAAGAAAAATGTAGAGCCTTCTATTAAGAAATCTTCACAAACTCAAACAAATAAAACAGTAGAAGCTCCTACTACTAATTTTTTGCAAATCCTCCCTAGGGAAACCCAGCAAAACTCTAGTTCAACTCAGAAAATTTCAAGTCCCAAAATTTTACCCAATCCTAAAATTGTTGACATCATAGATGCTGATGTCCAAACATCAACAGATCCTCAAAAATCTTCTGCTGCCAAGACAAAAAAATTCTGTTAAAACATCAATTTTAGATCCAGAAAAATATATTGTTGATCCAAAATCAGTTGATCCTAAAACAACCACTGCTAAAACAACTGCTGAAACATCAAAACCTACCAAAACTTCCACTGCATCTCAAACTATCCCTGAAAATAAAATAAAAAATCAGTAAAACAGTGGAAACACAAATTGAAAATGAAAAATCAACTGTAGAAAAAGAAGAGAAACCCACCCAAACTACAGTTACAAAAGAAGAAATAATTCATCTAGGAAAATCACAAGCACCATTTAACATCCAAGTTGAAATTGGCAAATTAAAGATACCAATTCCTTTGACAGAGTTGGTAAAACATGACCTATATAAAACACATACCTCTGAGACTTTAAATATGAATTATGGAGAAGATTTTGTAAATTTGAGTGATGATCAACTAGAACCAATCATTGGTCCTGATGTTAATGGGAAACATCAGGATGGAGTAGTTCCTCCTTTTTACATTAGCTTAACTGTTCATGATCATATTTTACATAATGCTAGATTCAAGGGCTTCACATAATTTGATGCCAAAATCAATAATGGAAACCTTGAATCTAGACATCACTAGAACTTATAAAGATCTCTTCTCATTTGACTCCAGTAAAGTGAAATTTTTAGGCTTGATAAAGATTTATGTGTTACTTTAGTTCAATACCCTGGAAAAAGCATAGTCATGGATATTGTAGTAGCTGACATCCCTCCTAAGTATGGAATTTTGTTATCTCACGCATAGGGAGCTAAACTTCAGGGATCTCTACAACTAGATATGTCTTACGCAACAATATCGACTTTTGGCCAACCCAAGAAACTTTACAGAGAGGCATTAATGAAATACATGGTTATTAGTGTAGAAAGACCACGAAACTATCCTATTTACTCTACACCTACTGATATGGATTCCTTCATTTTATGTAATTCTGAAATTTGCATTGAGAACAACACTGGACTAAAACAGAAAAAGAAAGCACCAAACAATGACAACATTTTTCATGAATCAATGTGGCACCTAGATTTTGATGGATCAGTTAATAAATTAGGATTAGGAGTAGGATTTTGGATACATAACATGGAAAACAATCATGCAGAAGGTCATGCTTTTAGATTAAATTTCAAATGTACAAACAACATGGTTGAATATGAAGCTCTTATTTTAAGACTGCAGATTGTTAGAAATTTAGGGGCCAAAAGGGTGTCAATCATGGGAGACTCTGAGTTAATTGTGAAACAGATAACAGGAGAATATTCTGTATACAATCCAAGATTAAGCCAATATAGAGAAACTATTTTAGATCTGATTAAGGAATTGCTTGAATGTGACTTTGCTGCAATTCCTAGAAAATAGAACATACAGGCACACAACTTAGCAACTTTTACTAGTACCTGCAATCTTCCCTTTCAACCAAATCATAAATATACAACAAAAGTTAAATATAGGCCTACAATACTAGATAATCTAAAATATTGGCAGATATTTTCACAGGATGAACAGATTTATCATTTCATGAATGCTGAAGGAGAATTTCAGAATTGTAACATATACACAAATTGTACGGTAGATCAAAACATAGATAGTGAGATTGATATAAATGTTATAGATGTAAATAACTTAGATTTTATTAAACCCACTAAATTTACTCAAGTAGAAATAGATAATTTAGAGAAAGTAGAGATTGAAGAATTAGCAGATGATGATTCTGATATTTTAAACCTTAAGAACAACTTTTTACCTAAGGGATTAACCCCTTTAGAAGATCTTTTTGATTCTAATGATATTGCAAGAAAACCTAAGATGGAACCATTAAGATCAGACATTGAAGAGTGCAATATAGGAACAAAATTAAAACCTAATATGATAAAAATTTCAAAAGCCTCACCTCAAGAAGAAAAAGTCAAATACATATCTCTGTTTAAGGACTTTCAGGATATATTTGCATGGAGTTATGAGGACTTAAAATCTTATGATACTAGCATAATACAACACAAAATACCCAAAAAGAAGATCAAAAACCTTTCAAACAAAATCTTAGAAGAATCAATGCAGTTTTTATGCCTTTAATTGAGAAAGAGGTTAAGAGAATGTATGAACCCTAGATAATTACACCAATCAGATATTCTGATTTGGTTTCAAACCTTTTTCCCACTAGGAAGAAGACAGGGGAGATCAGACTATGTGTGGATTTCCAGAATTTAAATAAAGCGTCCTTAAAAAACAACTACCCTCTCCCCAAGATGGATCACATTTTACAGAGGGTGGTTGGTTCTTCCAAAATTTCATTACTTGATGGATTCTTTGGATATAACCAGATTTTAATTCAACCAGAAGACCAACCTAAGACTGCTTTTACTACTCCTTGGGGTAATTTCATGTATGTGAAAATTCCTTTTTGATTAACGAATGCAAGAGCCACTTTTCAAAGAGCTATGGATATATATTTTGCTAAAGAAATTCATGATTTTCTTGTGATCTATCTATATGATATTACTGTATTTTCAGAGACTGAAAATGAACATCTAGATCACCTCAAACAAGTGTTTATCAAATGCAGGAAATTTGGCATTTCTTTAAATCCTAAAAAGACTCTATTTGGATTGGAAGAAGGTAAATTGTTAGACCATATCATATCCAAAGAGGGAATTAGGATAGACCTAGCAAGAATAGAGGTCATTATGAACATTATTCATCCTAGGAATATTAAAGAGTTGCAAGATTTCTTAGGTAAAAATAAATTTTCTCAGAAGATTCATCTCAAACCTAGCAGAAATAATTAGAGAACTCAATAACATGTTGAAAAAAGACTCGGTACTTAAATGGACCATGGAGGAAAAACAATCATTTGAATCAATCAAACAAGCCTTGAAAAAAACACTAGTCCTTAGTCATGATTTCAAAAAATATTTCATTGTTTTTTCCTTTGCTTCAGAACATACTATTGTTGCAGTCTTACTGCAGAAAAATGATCAGGTCTATGAGCAGCCCATGTCTTTTTTCAACAAATCACTTAGAGATGCCACTTTAAAGTATAATATAATGGAAAAGCAAGCACTAGCTTTAGTGAAAGCTATCAAAGACTTTAGAGTGTACATCCTATATTCACATATCATTGCTTATGTTCTAAATTTAGTTGTAAAGGACATTCTAACACAAAATGGGCCTGATGGTAAAAGAGGCAAATGGATTGCTACCATTTTGGAAAATGACATAGAAATTAAGCCCACCAAACTCATTAAAGGTCAAGGTTTAGCAAAACTCATGGCTGAATCAAATTGTCATGCTTTAGATATTAATTTTATTTCCCAAATAGATGATCAGGAAGAGATGGAAACTCCAGAGATCAGTGAAGCCTTTTCAGGCTCAGCATGGTATGCATATATTATATTTGTATTACTAAATTTACAAGCTCCTCTTGGATTATCAAGAACTAAAGATAGATTTTTAAAGTTAAAGGCAATGAAGTTTTGTATCATAGACAATGCACTGTTTTGGAAAGATCATGGTGGAATTTTATTGAATTGTTTGCTTAAAGAAGAAGTTGATAAAGATTTGGAATATTTTCATGCAGGTGTTTATGGAGGACATATTTACTAGAAGACTAATGCAGATAAAATCTTGAGAGTTGGTTTTTACTGGCCTACATTTTTTGCAGATGTGAAATAGTATGTGACCTCCTGTCACAAGTGTCAAATCTTTGAAGGAAAGAAAAATTTGTTACCTTTACCCCTAAAATCCATCTCCACATAAATTCATTTTCAACAATGGGGTCTTGACTTCATTGGTGAAATTCACCCTCCATCCTCAGCCCAACACAAGTGGATTTTGACAGCCACAAATTATTTCACTAAGTGGATAGAAGCCATACCTTCCAGGTAAGCCACTGATACTGTCATAATCTCATTTTTAGAAAACAACATACTCTCTAGATTTGGATGCCCCCAAAATATCATCACTGATAATGCAGTTGTATTCAAGTCCAAAAAGATGATTGACTTCTATAATAAATACCACATTAATATTGGCCATTCTACTGCTTATTACCCTCCAGGTAATGGCCTTGCTGAATCTTCCAATAAAATCTTGTGAACATCATTAATAAAATACTAGAAGACAATAAGAAAACTTGGAACAAAAGGTTATTGAATGCCTTGTGGGTAGATAGACTTACCAAAAATAAATATATTGGTACATCCCCTTATCAGCTTGTTTATGGGATGGATGTTGTT
This sequence comes from Pinus albicaulis, assembly GCA_034641835.2. Classification (NCBI taxonomy): domain Eukaryota; kingdom Viridiplantae; phylum Streptophyta; class Pinopsida; order Pinales; family Pinaceae; genus Pinus; species Pinus albicaulis. The sequence continues at coordinate 348,976,287 of CM076570.1, read as the reverse complement.
TTTCCATCTTCTTTAGGAGTACCAGTAATGAAAATAATCCAAGAATTGCAAGTTGAAACCAATGATATCCAAAGAGGGATAATCCAAACCATACACTTGCAAAAAACCAGGGAATATGTCTATCTCAAGTCTCAAGTTGTTCAAGAAAAGATTAAAAAGATATTTGACAAGAAGACTAAGGAAGATGATTTCTATATAGGTGAAAAAATTCTAAAGTGGGATTCCAGGAGAGAAGAGAAAGGTAAAAATGGGAAATTTGATTTCTTATGGAATGGCCCTTATGTCATTTATGGTTACAAAGGTAACAATGCATTCTTTTTGAAGGAGTTGGATGAATCAGATCTGCCAGGTGGACCTATCAATGATAGAATGATGAAGCATTAGTATTCCCCATAATAACAATAGTTCACTTTGTTTACTTTACTCATTGTACATAACATTGCAGATTTTATATTGGATTGGATGTTTTTCTAGCAAATTTGAAGCCCGAAGAGAAGTCCCTAAGATTTGAAGGATAAAATATCATAAGTATGAATAATAAAGAGCTTCGAAAACAATTTCAGGTCCAGCACGGTCAAATTCAAAGGCTACTAGTCTCAAAGTTCTTGACATTTCACCAGAAAATGCCATCCCCATGTGAAGCCACTGTTAGAGTGCTATAATAATAGGATCCATAATTTTGAATTGAATCTGATTAGTCTTGTAATATGTACATACTTTTCTTTCTGCAAATTATTTTCCCATATCAGAACAATAAAAATAAAAAATGTAAAGAGAGTAAAAGTCCTAAAAGAAAAATGAAAGGACTTAAAAGAAAAAATATAAAAAATAATAGAAAAATGGGCCCCAAATAAAAAGAAATAAAAATAAAACATTAAAGTGATGCAAATCCAAATGCCACTACTATTTACTTTTATTGCAAAATAAACATTGTGTGCATCTTGTTAAAATTCCACAACCCATGAAGGTTAAACAACTTAATATTAACATTTCATGCTTTAAATTTCATGGTGTTAGATAGAGAATAAAGATCTAGCGAAACAGTTTAATGTTGGCAGATCAGTAGTTAGGTAGAGAATAATAAGGAGCTCAACAGCTTAATCTAAGCCCTTGGAATAAATAAGGATAGAATTAGTTAGTTTGATGTTTTAAAAGAAAAATGAACAAGGGTTTGCAAGCTCAAATGCACCCATGAAAATGAAGTAAAATGTTATGGTAGCATATGGGTAGGTACAAGTAGTTTTTACAAATCATGGATAAGCAGAAAATTGGTTATTTCATTTACTAATTTCCTTCAAAAAATCATCCCCTTGTAAAAATACTTCATCCCCTCCATTTTCATTCTTTCCCCTTCATCTTTCCCTTTTTCCCATTATCATCCATTTTTGTTTGCAAAAATCCCCTTTTCCTAAGTTTAAAACACATTTTACTTAAGAAAAGTAAAACCCTTTAACGAATTCCCCTTTTATTCAAAAACACCCAAAAACCTAAAAAATAGTTTTTATCCTAAGTATAAATGCTAAAATAATATGTTGGGACCCATTATAAATAATTTTTTTTCCAACATTAGATTTTACACTATACTTAGTGTATTTTGACATTCTGCAGTTGCATTATATTTTTAACACTAACTTAATGTATTAACTCCATATATATACCTTTTAGCCCGCATTAATATAATTCATTTTTAAATATATCCTAACCCATATTTCTAGTTTAACCTATGTTATAAATTCCTCACGTGTTATATAAATCCCGCCATCCCATAGGTTAAATTATTAAATTATACCTGTCCCACTATGTATAATCCCCACTAGTTATAAACTCACACCTTTCGGCATTCCATTTGTTAATATATTAACATCCACCTATCATATTACACTCCAGACTATGTATTAAACTTTAGTTTAAATACATATTTAACCTCCTACTGCATTGAAACCCGGGGCCCCACGCCATCCTACCTTGCATCTCTATCGCATCATCCTAGTTGTTCGCTTTTCAACCCCCAGATCTGATGGCGATTATCCCTTATTGCACATTTCATTACGCAATAGTTAACCAACTCCAAAGCTTGAGATAAGCGTGGTTTTCAGACTTTCTCTCCCCGCTACGTGTCTTAATCATATTGTATCGCACCTATCAAACTGATTCCGCTTACCACCTTTGAACCCTGCAAAAACTGCTTGGCGGTTTTTTCCTCCCCTGTGCCCAAACCACTCATCCATCTGAATTGATAGCCATTTAACGCATTCACCGTTGAATGAAAAATGTTTATAAACCACCCATTTGCACTCATTTTACTCTTTTGTTACCGTTTTCACGAATAAGAAGCCTTGCAGACCAAAAATATTGCTGCCGACTCTGCTTTTAAGCCTAAATGAAACATAATTCACCAATTTGATTGCTAAAACTATTGCAGAAATACCTCCAAGTACAATAAAGACCAACAAAAGCTTCGGAAAGCTTTCTGCAACCCTAGAAACCCTCCGACACAGAAAAACTTCAATTCTCCCAGGTATTCTTCAGAAGAACGGACTTATTCATTGATCTAAAAGATTATACAGTTAATCGAATCATTTAGGAGTCTCTGAAACTAAAGAAAACCACATTTTCTTCCTAAATAATTTATTCTGTAAACCCCGAGCAATCCTTTCACATATTTTGAAACCCTGGAATTTTAAAAATCACAGGTTGAGTAAACTGAAGAAGTTTGAGCCATATAAAGACCTGAGAAAGCTTTCTATAACCTTTAAAAGCTTTCCTACAGTACTTAAGCATCCTTTTTGCATAAAATTGATGCCTTGAGGTTGTTTTTATCATATAAAGTGCACTATAAACCCTAGATACCTTTTGCAGAAACTATAAAAAACCTATAGTTTCTCTTATGATACAAAGATTTTAGTTTAAATCAATTGTTGTAATTATGAGAGGTGCTTCTACAGGCCTAAATCACTTTTTTAAGGTAAAAAAAGTATTAGAATTGATAAACTAATCAAATCAATGGCTTCCAAAAAACATCCTAGCAATCAATCCTATACAACCCCCTGTTGAAGATGTAGGACTGCTAGCCACCCATAATATCTGCTATACCAAAAGGTGGCTAAGATCTTTTTTGAGCCTCCAAGGAACAAATTTCATCAATAAAAATTGTTGGCTCTTGAAGACTCCTTGAAGGCCTCATGCCTCTGTCCAAAATCTTCATCACTTTCCCCTATTTTAAATTCTCGCTGATTTCCTATAAGAAATCACGTAAAGCCATCCTTTGACGCTTTCTCCTAATTAAAATTAATCTTCTTTTCCTTCTTCCTTTTCCTCTCCATATTTTTCCTCTATTTTTCCATGTTTTCCTTTCTTCCCTTCATGAAAATCACCCTTCCATAGTTAAAAACTCACTTTTTAACCCTTTCGGCACCCTTTGTTTCCATTAAAAAACCGTGAAAAATCATAAAAATACAAGTCTTTTTATGGACCTAAGCCCCTTGGGCCAAGCCCTAAACCACTTCCCCAATACGCCCTCATCATAAAAACCAAGCGCCAAACCCATGAAGCGCTAATCGAATCGAAAAGATTCAAGTGTGCATGTTTGTGAGCCTTTTCAAAATGTCGATTGCGATCAGCCCCTTTGTCCTAAACCGCAGATCGTATTATCATTTCATCTGCCCCATAAGCCCGCAATCGGGCGCTAAACTATTGAAAAATCCTTTTCTGATCAATATTTTTCTTTGTAAAACTCGAAAACCCATTATTCCAAAGCTTGTTTTAAAAATGCCAAAATCACGTGTTTAAATAAAATGGGTTGATCAAAAAGACCGATCGCGCAATCGCGATCGGAGAATTTAAAATGGGTTGATCAAAAAGACCGGGCCCGAATGTTTCGATTACGATTGGCCCTAGTTATATAAAGCCCGGGCCCATGGTACTCCATACACCCATTGGCCCCGCAATCGGGCGCCAGCCTATCATATATATATATATTCCGCCCATTTCACTCAAAACCTTGCTTTTTATTGAAATTTATGGGTTTCTTACGAAGTATAAAGGTCCCGCCAGTGCAAGAAAACAAAGGATCTAGGCCGTCGATCTGATCTACAGATCGAACGGTTATCGCCCAATCGAAATGTTCCAATCAGAATGTTTCAATCGGAATGTTTCAATCGCAATGTTTCAATCGCACTGAAATTTTCAATCGCATCCCCTTTTCTGCCACCTCCGATTGAGACCCTTCGATTAAATCTGGACCGTCCACGTGTCCAGATCGGACGGTCCAAAACTACTCCGACTTGTTCATCTCCCCGCTCTCCTTTTCACCTCGTCTACGCAAATCTCCACCGTTGGTTGCCTTCATCCGACGGCTACGCTCCTCCCCCGCCATCTGAAGCAGTTTAAACCTATTTTCGCAGGATTTCTTAACTATTTTTGTGTTTTGCAGGCGTTTTGATGGTTTTCCATTGTTTAATGAAAGAAAGCCGAGGGTTGGGAAAGACGTTTCCGCGCCTTCGTGCTGTTAAAGAGAACCATTTGCGGGGTTTTCGCTCCATTGTTTTCTCAATGCTTCATGTTGTGATGTCTTTCTAAAAGCCGATGCGGCTTCTTACCATCGACAAGACCTTTGTTTTGAGTTAAACGGTTAAGTCGGTTGAAGGCCAGAACCACAATAGATGAGATTGAAACGGTTTTTATGGGGTCTGACTAAGACCATTGCTCAGCCTAATCCCCCGATCTACAACACAATTTAAAGGAAAAATCTAAAGTGTTTCATCCAGACAGAAAGCCTCACACAGCCACACCTCTGAGAAAAAATTGGATTCTCATTTTACCAAACTTACTGTCGGTCTTCATATATCTTCATAGTGAGGTGAAGAAAATCATATATTCGCCTCCAGTAACGGCCAGAAGTTATATAACGAGGAAATCAATACGAGAAAATATCTGCCCGAGTTATAAAACATTACACTAAAGCCTCAAAGTCAAATAAAGCTCCCAGGCTTAATCTGTCTTAACGATTAATATATTGTTCCACACAGACTTCTTCATCGAACCTCTCAAAGGGGCAGAAGTCTGAACTGTGTGTACCTCTAGGAGATATTTTCTCGGATCATCTCCTCATTCTTCTATAAATACTTCTGTAGAAGATGAGAAACCGTTGGTCACTGCATATCTGTAGCATGTAAATATTTTTCTGAAGCTATTGTAAGCTCTGTTTGTAAGAGAAAATACCTAAGTTGAGCTGAGAAGCTTGAAGTTGTAAAGAACCATTGGACTTAAATATTGTTACTGGTTTGGAACATCAATACAAGCTGATTTATGGAATCCTGGTCTATGTAGACGGTGATGTTATTCTCATTTGTAACTTGTTATTTTATTTCTGTTTTCATTTTGTTTCATTTTCCACTGTAAAGAATAGTTTAAACAGGGTTAGGACCTACTGTATATGATGTTTCTTCTCTGGCTGAGAAATATTTATTACAATGTTTTCTTCTAATTGTGTTACTTAGAAATGATTTAATTCAGTCTAAGTACAGAGATGCTGGCGTTCCCTCATCTTTTCGTCACAGCTGGATGTTATTTTTAGATGTTACTTTCAATATATGTTGTGTAAAGAATGAATTGAGGAAATCAAAGGTTAGCCCTGAGTCCCTTTCTTGCTTGCTCAACTATTCGATTGTTTCCCTTAGGATGTGTTAAAAGCTGACTAGTTTCGAAGTACTTATTAGATCTTAGGACATTCTGTGTTATCTTTGTGATTGTCTTGGATGTAACTAAGTAAAGGAGAGCTAGGAGAGGATTAGGGTGAGCCCAGCCCACTGGTTTCTACTCCAAAGGTTGCCTTCAAGTTTTCCTTCGTTTTTATTTGTATTCTATTAGAAGTGTATCAAAGGCTGGGTAGTTTCAAAGTGCTTACCAGATCCTAGTTTGCTTCTATGTTTTTCTTAAGTGCTTGGTCAAAGGCTGGCTAGTTTCAAAGTACTTACCAGATCCTGGGCTGCTCTTTGTTCTGCATCTGTCTTTTCCCCTTCTTATTTGTATCACTCCATTCCATAAATCAAACTCTAAAGAGATCATGGACATGAATGACTTGCCCCATGGACCACTCTTGCCTCTTGCTACTCAATTAAAACCCTACTATGACTCCATAGCCCAATGGATTGAAGTTGTTTCTTGCCTATCTTCTTATTTGAATCATTTTTTCCCTTTCATTCATCTACGCCCTTCATTTAGACTTCCTTCACCTTCATTTATCTTTGTCCTTAAAACAAAACAAAAACCTTGGTCTTCATAACTAGCCTAATATCATTACCTTAAAGCTTTTCAAAGACAATATCCATCTTTGTACATATTGGAGAGACCCCTCTCCGGATTCAGGAGGGCTAGATCCTAGAATCCTAAAGTTGGTTGAAATGATGTTAACTCTGTGATTGGACTCTCCCAATCTTGCTAATAAATTACAGAGACCTAACATTTCTGGTGACTCCACTGGGGATACTTTAACTCAAAATCTCTGGTTCCACGACAATTGTTCTATTTTGCAGCTGAGCCACCAGAACCTAACATTTCTGGCGACTCCGCTGGGGAGATTTTTGAGTTCATAGTTGCTTGGCCAGCTTTTATAGACTCTTTAGTTTTCCATACAACCACAGAAACTCAGAAAAACCCAAAAATATTTCAAGATTGGAATTAAATAAACATGGTGGTGGACCATAAGACCTTTTACCTCTGAAAGGAGCTAAAAATTTCCACTTGGCGACTCCACAATCCTAGCAGACCTTAAGACTCCACTGGGAAGAACCCTTATCATTATAAAATGATTCAAACTCAGTTAGAGGACTGTAGGATTAAGATTTGTGTAAACAGTTTAGTTAACCTCTCAAAGATTGTCATATCTGGCTGAACTTTTCTTGTTTATTTGGGTCTAAAAACACAGCATAGTGGCTTCTAAAAAGATTCACATTAGAGCCCATCCTGACCCTGATCCACCTGAGATAGTTGATAACCTAGAAAGCATCCTTAGGAAGTCTCCTAAGATTAAATCTTCAACTGTTTTCAGATCACCCTTGAGAGCTAATTCAGTTCCTGAGAATCTTACAGCTCTACAAGAATCATATGGTGGTGGAACCATAAAACGTTTTACCTCCTTAGGAGCGAAAAATTTTCCACAAGGCGACTCCACACTCTGAAACTCCCAGAAGACCAAATGACTCCACTGGTAGAAGACCCTGAACTGATTGACCGGACACAGTGACCTCTTTTCTGATTTACAAACATGATTCCGAGAATACAACGAAGATATGCCCCAATGAGTAGAAATCATATCCCTGGGTTTCCACATAAGATGCCCCGGGTGAATTGGGATGACAACCTGCCTGTTTTCCAAGGTGAAAAGTTTGATGACCCTCTATTACATCTCATTAGATTTCATATACATGTATGGAGGTTGAAAGTTGAATGGCATGAAGACTGCCTAATGAAAATTTTCATGTTAACATTAGAAGGAAAAGCTAGGGATTGGTATGAATGCTTAAGATCTAGTAGTTTGTTTTCTTTAAGAGACCTTGAATATATGTTCTATGAGAACTATGAAGAAAACGCTACGTCATTATCATTGGGTGCAATATATTATGATCCATCACAAAACATCACCCAACACATTATAGATAATGAGGAAGATTTGGAAGAGATGCATCCTGAAGATCTTTTAGCAGCAATTCATGCTTTTAATCTACTATTGAAAATTTTTAAGAACATAGATGAATCACTTGAGGAAGAAAACAAACAAGAAGTAAAGAACATTCCTCAAGATTTTCCTGAAAACGTAGATAATGATTCATCATCCCTTATAACTGAGGCTCAAGAAGACATCCAGCCACAAAACCAGTCTTCACATAGAGAACTTTGTTGTATAGATTTAGAAATTTCTTTTGTAGATCAGAATAAAAAGGAGCCTGTTGACAGCCCAATATGTTTGGCTGATGAAATTGTTTATCCTGATAAATCTCCAAATTTTGATCAGTCTGATGATGATGATGAGTTCCAAGAAAGAACTAATCATGCAGGGCAACCAACATTTGATTGGTGTTATGAGCTTCACCATCTCCAGCTTGAAAGCCAAAAACATCCATTTCAATCCATCACTAATGGTTTTCACATAGTTGGGAGTCAGCAGCCTTTCAACTCAGAAGGTGAAGAGAAGAGCAATAAAGACATTTTTGAGCAAAAGGATCTTCCTCTTGAAAAAGAGGAAACCTTTAACAACCCCCCTGCTCAAGAATATAATAACCTCTTCACAGAGTTTAGCCCATTGAATCCAAGCATACAAGGGCTACAAGAGGACAACACTGTCAAATATGATGAGTCCTCCAGTTCAGAAGATGATGTAGAGGAAGGAGAAAAACAAATAGAAGACTATCCTGCTATGGATATATCATCTTCTCAAGAAGAAACTTCTCCCTTCACTGATATTAGTCTGTCATTTAAAGAGCCTGAATTTATATCAGAAGCAAGCATGTGTTTAGAGAAAGAAAATATTTCACAGTTTGCTATTATGCAGGTTAGGGATGACGAGGCTTCCAAGCAAAATTCCGAAGAGATGCCCCTCAAAGCTAAAGTCTCGGAAGCAGACAGTCTACCAGACATGGAGGGCCAAAAAGAAGAGAATATTCATCTTTTCTTTGTTGATCCTTTGGAGAAGTGTGTGGAAATCCCGACTGGCTCAAATTATCAAGCATTGACCCTTTGCAAGAGCCAGAGACATGAAAAGCTGTCACCTTCTGTGATAGCCTTGACATTGAAGGTTAACCTTCAATATGTTCTATGGATACCTCTGACAAGCAGCCAGAGTTACTACTTCTTCTTGACATTACTCAGCTGGCTGCATTGGCACCTTTGTATCATATGAATATGTAAATACTCCATGTTTAGAATAGGTTAGATAGGAATGTCAATAAAGCTCAGTTCCGAGCATGTAGTTAGTTGTTGTTTTCTGCTTTGGAGAAAAATCAAGAATTCAAAATACAAAAACAAAGAAAGAAAGAAAAGAGGGCAGAAATGAGAAACAAGAAAGGCACAGCCCCATGCCAAAAAGAGAAATAAATCTGAAAGTGTGCAAGCTTAAATGCCACTCCTGCAAAACACACTTCTAGTTAGTCAAACTGTTTAATCTTGACTAATTAGCTTTCAATTTTCTGCTGATAGGGTAGTGAATTTGATTTTCCAAACTGTTTAATCTTGGCTTATCAGTAGATAGATTAGGATAGAAATTAAGGTTCAAACATGTTCAAAATCTGAACCAAAGTTTCCAAAGAGAGATGACTCAAAACTGTTTTATCTTTCTGAGTCATAAAGGAGAAAAACTGGTTCTAATTTTCCCAAAATATGAATCAGATATCAAGAAAGAGACAGCTCAAAACAAAATTAAAAATAGAGCTGTAAAGAAAAAGAAGGCCATAATGAGAAACTTTCAGGTTTTAAGCCTTCCATTTTGATTTAATTTTCTGCAAATAATAATCTATGTGCAGCTTGTTTTTATGCCATAGATCACATCAAGTCAAACTGATTAATCTTGACATTGCTGTTTTTAAATTTCTGCTTTAGAATTTAGAGAATGAAAGTCTGTTGGACAGTTTAATCCCAACAGACGGTAGATTAGGTAGAGAAACATCTGAACTCAACTGTTTAATCTGAGTTCAGGGAGAAATACGGAGTAGAATTAGATTAGTTTTTATGCTTTCAAAAGAATAAAATGTTGTTAAGAGTTTGCCAATCCAAGTGCACTCTGTTGAAGAAAAAATGTTAGATCAGTAGGATTGGGTAGGTAGAAGGTTGTATTGATGAAGCTCATCATTTTTCATAACTAATATCATTTTTCAGAGCTAATCAAGGCCATTCAGCAAAGAAAGAGAAATTCATTGGATGAGGCACATGGTCACCATCCCAGGAGGAATAATGGATCAGGCACATGCCTACCTCCCAGAGAAATCAAGTCTGAATTCTTGATGCCTTCAAGAAGGCACCATCCCCAAGTGGAACCACTGTTAGCCACCTATAATATTCTGTTATACCCAAAGGTGGCTAAATATGTTTTGAGCCTTCAAAGAACAAATTTCATCACTAAAAATTGTTGGCTTTTGAAGATTCCTTGAAGGCCTTTTTCCTTTGTCCAAAATCCTCATTGCTGTTCTCATCTCATACTCTGAAATTTTTGCTGAAATACAAAAAGAAACTGCTGCAAAGCCATCCCTTTTCCCTTTCTCCCACTCGAAATTAACCTTCTTTTCCTTTCCCTTTCTTCCCATATTTTTCCTCTATTATTCATCTTTTCCTTTCTTCCCTTCATAAATCACCCTTCCCATGGTTAAAAACTCACTTTTTAACCCTTTCGGCACCCTTTGTTTCCATTAAAAACCGTGAAAAATCATAAAAATACAAGTCTTTTTATGGACTTGAGCCCCTTGGGCCAAGCCCTAAACCACTTCCCCAATACGCCCTCATCATAAAAACCACGCGCCAAACCCATAAAGCGCTAATCGAATCGAAAAGATTCAAGTGTGCATGTTTGTGAACCATTCCAAAATATCGATTGCGATCAGCCCCTTTTTTCTAGACCCCCGATCATATTATTATTTTCATATAACCCTGAGCCCGCCCTCGGCGCTTAAAGCTTGTGAATATTTCATTTCCGACCCTTTTTTCTTTGTAAACCCAAAACCCACTTTCCGAAGTTTTAAGTTAAAAACTTAAAGTCACGTGTTTAAATAAAATGGGTTGATCAAAAAGACCGATCGCGCAATCGCGATCGGAGAAATTAAAATGGGTTGATCAAAAAGACCGGGCCCAATGTTTCGATTACGATTGGCCCTAGTTATATAAAGCCCGGGCCCATGGTACTCCATACACCCAGTGGCCCCGCAATCGGGCGCCAGCCTATCATATATATATTCCGCCCATTTCACTCAAAACCTTGCTTTTTATTGAAATTTATGGGTTTCTTACGAAGTACAAGGGTCCCTCCAGTGCAAGAAAACAAAGGATCTAGACCGTCGATCTAGACCCAATCGAACGGTTATCGCCCAATCGAAATGTTCCAATCGGAATGTTTCAATCAGAATGTTTCAATCAGAATGTTTCGATCGGAATGTTTCAATCGGAATGTTTCAATCACAATGTTTCAATCGCACTAAAATTTTCAATTGCATCCCCTTTTCTGCCACCTCTGATTGAGACCCTTCGATTGAATCTGGACCGTCCACGTGTCCAGATTGGACGGTCCAAAACTCCTCCTCCTTATTCTTCTCCCGCTATCCTTTTTGCCTTTCTATGCAGATCTCCACCGTTGGTTGCCTTCATCCGACGGCTTCGCCCCTCCCCCGCCATCTGAAGCAGTTTAAACGTATTTCCGCATGATTTCTTAACTATTTTTGTGTTTTGCAGGCATTTCAATGGTTTTCCATTGTTTAATGAAAGAAAGCCGAGGGTTGGGAAAGACGTTTCCTGCGCCTTCGAGTTGTTAAAGAGAGCCATCTACGGGGTTTTTCTCCATTGTTTTCTCAATGCTTCATGGGCATTGATGCCTTTTAAAAGCCCAGCGCAGCCTGCACATCGACAAGACACTTTTTTAATTCAAAAATAGTTAAAGAGTATCGGTTTGAAGACAGAACACAGCAGATGAAGATTGAAGACGGTTTTTATGGGGATTACGGCTAAGACCGTTATCAAAAGCCTAATCCCCAATCTAAAACACAGTTTAAAGGAAAAACCTAAAGTGTTTCATCTAAAAGAAAGCCTCCACCACCACATCTGAGGCAAATTGATTCCTCAGCTACTACCAAGCCACCTGTCGCCTCAAACCTTTCAAACAGAGGCCGAAGTTATTGAAGAAAACCAGATATTCACCTCCAGCACAGCCAGAGAGTTACTTCTGCAAGGAAATAAATGCAGAAAATATCTGCAGAGTTACTCCAAACATTACATAAAGCCTCAAAGTCAAATAAAGCTCCCACCGAGCTTAATCCATAAATGTAAAGCAGTTAATACAGTGTTCCACCTGTGAAATTCTTCATCGAGCCTCTCAAAGGGCCGAGAAGTCTTGAACCTGTATTAATTATCCTGAGAGATATTTTCTCAGATCACCTCCTCATTCTTCTATAAATACCTCAGAAGAAGATGAGAAATTGTTGGTCACTGCATATCTGTAGCATGTAAATAGTTTTCTGAAACTGCTGTAAGCTCTGTTTGTAAGAGAAAATACCTATGTTGAGCTGAGAAGCCTGAAGCTGTAAAGAACCATTGGACTTAAAGATTGTAACTGGTTTGGAACATCAATACAAGCTGATTTATGGGATCCTGGTCTATGTTGACGGTGATGTTATTCTCATTTGTAACTTGTTATTTTATTTTTGTTTTCATTTCGTTTCATTTTCCACTGTAAATAAAAGTTTAAACAGGGTTAGGACCTACTGTATATCAGTAACCTTCTCTGGTTGAGAAATCTTTATTTGAATGTTTTCTTCCAATCTGTGTTATTTAGGAATGATTTAATTCAGTTCAAGCATAGGAATGTTGGCATTCCCTCGTCCTATTGTCTTAGTTGAATGTTATTTTTGAATGTTACTTTCAGTATAGGTTGTGTGAAGATGAACTGAGGAAGATATGGTGAGCCCTGGTCCTAGTCTTGTCTGCATAACTGTTGGATTGTTTTCCCTTGGAATGTGTTAAAATCTAGATAGTTTAAAAGTACTTACTAGATCTTAGGCCATTCTGTGTTATCTCTATGATTTTCTTGGAAGTGGCCAAGTAAAGAAGAGCTAGGAGAGGATTTGTGGTGAGCCCGACCCGTTAGTCTCTTCTCCAAAGGTTGCCTTCAAGTTTCCCTTAGTCTTTATGTGTTTTCTATTGGAAGTGTATCAGAGGCTAGCCAGTTTCAAAGTACTTACCAGATCCTAGTTTTCTTTCATGTCTTTCTTAAGTGCTTGGTCAAAGGCTGGATAGTTTCAAAGTACTTACCAGATCCTAGGCTGCTCTTTGTTCTGCACCTGTTTATTTTCCCCCTTCTTGATGTATCACTCCATTCCATAAATCAAACTTTAAAGAGATCCTTAGACATAGAGGACTTGCCCCATGGACCACTCTTGCCTCTTGCTACTCCAATTAAAACCCTACTATGACTCCATAGCCCAATGGATTGAAGTTGTTTCTTGCCTATCTTCTTAGCGGAATCATTTTTCCCTTTCATTCATCTTCGCCCTTCATTTAGACTTCCTTCACCTTCATTTATCTTTGTCCAACCAAAACAAGACAAAACCTTGGTCTTCATAACTAGCCTAATATCATTACCTTAAGCTTTCAAATAAAATATCCATCTTTGTACATATTGGAGAGATCCCTCTCCGGATTCAGGAGGGCTAGATCCTAGAATCCCAAAGCGGTTTGATGTTACCTCTGCAGTTGGACTTTGCCAATCTTGCTAATAAATTACATAGACCTAACAAATCCTCCATACTCTTTTGCTAAATTCTCTGAAAGGACAAGACATATTATTTCCATGTTGTCTTTCATTCTTGGCTACTTTACAAATGAACATGCTGATGTTGTAGTGCTTGGTTTCTTGTCTACTTTTACACTTGGTTAGCCTTCTCACAGTTGTTCATGGATGCGATAGTATCCATGAACAATTCATAAATACCTTACGAAGCTATTAATTTCTGCATCTTCCCTTGACTGATGTAGACTTAAAGATTACTGATACAATGATAGAGTTCAACCTTCTTGAGCTCCACTGCTGGAGCCAAGAAAAATCCCTAGATCAGGCTGATGAAGTATTCATCTCGGAATCAAAATTGCTAAAATATGTTGTTCCTCATACTTACCAATGCCCGAAAATAATCAGACTTTGTCAGTCATGCTATTTTCCAGATCAGAGAGCCATAGTAAACCCTGAAAAAGAAGTTTTGTTCACCATTATAGCAGATTCAATCAATCAAATGCTTCAGATACAACTTGGGCCAAATGAAGTTCCTTTATCTATTGAAGCCCTCACTGAATTATACTTGGATCTAGACTTCCCCAAGAGGTTCCAGATTTTTCAGACCTTCATGCCTTCTTATGTAGAAATTCCCAAGTTAAATCCTCCATACTCTTCCGCTAAATTCTCTGAAGGGACAAGACATATCATTTCCATGTTGTCTTTTATTCTTGGCTATTTTAAAGATGAACATATTGATGTTGTAGTGTTTGGTTTCTTATCTCCTTTAACACCTGGTTATCCTCCTGCTCCTGGTTGTTCATGGATGCTGATAGTATCCATGAACAATTGGTCAAAATGCCTTCTGAAGATATTTTTAAGTATTCTTCATTCATATTTCACATGTTCCTATATTTTTAGTCTGAGAAGTTTAATATAAGACTTCAGAAGCTTGATGTGGAAGGAAATCCACAATTAGTCATATTTTGGACTTCCTTGATAAGGAAAGATTCAAATGAGTTCACTTATTCAGATTTTATAGATTCCTTCATTCATCCCATAGTCAATTTGCTAAACAGTATTTTACAACCCAGAATTAGTAATTAAATCAAGAATATCTTGCAATTGTCTAAGCATAACAGGACAGGTGATTGGTACTTGTACCAAAATCACATTGAAATAAGAGTTTATGGGTCAATTCTTATCCCTTATAAACTGCCCAAATACCTCCCTATGAGGTTATTTTCCATTGAATATATAAGGAAAATTCTTAATTCAGATGTTGTTAATTTCTTAATAGAAAATAAGAAAACACAATTCAAGTTGAAGAACCAGGTTGGCCCTTTTATCTGTATTAATAGAGAGGCAGGTCCAGAGGTAGAAAAAAAAATTGCAAGAGTTCAAGTTCAGTCCTAGTTTCCTATGGTATTGTGATCCCTTTTGTGTTATTAGTAAAATGAGAGTTAAATTCAAATTAACTCCATATGTACATGAAAAGAAGCCAGAGATTGAAAAATTCTCAAACCAATCTGAATGGTTAGAGAATACATTGGTAGAGGAAGAGAAGCAAAGTGATACTAGTCAAACTTTGCAAACTCCAGCCCAAGAAGACAAAAATGTGAAGAGAAACAGAGAGGAAGGATCTTATACAATAGAGACTAAATTAAAATTTAGATATAGTAAAAATCCAAAGCTAAATCCTGCCAATAAAGAAAAGGAAACAGTAGAAGTGATTGATATAGAAATAGCAGAAAAAGACAATGCACCTCCTACAAGAATTGAAGAGGAAAAACAACCCACTACTTCTAAGACACAACTAATTTAGAAACAACAGAGTATAGAAGTTTCTTCATCCAAGAAAACAACAGAAAAGGACATGGATATAAAAGAAAGATACAAAGAAATCAAAGCAAAAAATGAAGAAATTAAGATAGAAATATATTCTCATTATCTAAAACAAACTCCAGGAATCCAGAATAGGATACTTTCAGCCTTTGAATATAAAAATAAAAAGATGCAGATGTCATTTCTTCAGCATACAAAAAGATAGAGTTTGAAGTCCCAATCGAGGATATTCATCCTCTGGATCAAATTGAATTTCATAAGCAGGCAGGGGAAATGATTTATTCTAAAATAACCACTAAGGCTATGAGTGCACGGAAACTACAAAACATCCTGGTAAATTTCAGAGAACAACTCAAATTGGAGAAAGCATCTTCATAGGAAAAGGACACTAGAATCAAATCCTTGGAAGAGCTAGTAATTGAAGTAGGATATGATCCTCAAAATGTAAAAGTTAGAGAAGAATTGATCAAGAAGAAAAATGCAGACATTGTTGCATTAAGGAAACAATTAAAGATGCCCCCTACAGAACATCCTCAAGCCAAAGAGGTCTTACAGGATACCAATCAGAAAGATGAGATGGTGAGTCTCATTTTACAGTTAATAGCTCAGATAAAGGAAATGGAGATTGAAATGGGCAAGTTAGTCCAAGAGAAAGAAGCTAAAAAAGTAGAGGAAGTTCCTTCCACTTTCATCCCTGTAGTTACAAAACCTGTACCCTCTACTTTGGCAGAATCATTGGCTCCTAATGTCCCAATGGCCACATCACTTCCAGTTACTTCATCTACAACTTAAGCCATAGAATCTTCAACAGCAGCAGCATAACATTCAGATGAAGCAAGAAAACTAGCAAAGGCTATGCAAGATATTTCTATTCATACCAATGAGATAAATAGACTAAAATAATAGCTCAAAAATATTGAAGATGCTAAGAAACTTGCTCAAATAAATGCCAAGAATGAAGAACAAAAATCCAACAGATTGAATGAGAAACTGAAAAAGTTGGAAAAAGAACTAACTCTAAAGGAACAATGGCACATGTCAAGCGACAGTTATGGTCCAATATCATTGAAGCAGTCAATGATATTTTTCCATCCATACAGGTCATATATGAGGAAAAAGACTTAGTGAAATTAGAAAGAGAAGCAATCCAGAAGATCAAAGAAGAGCTTGGCAATAAACTTGAAGAAGCTCTAGAAATCATCAAGTTTCTTAATTCCAAAAATAGACAAGAGTTGGAAGAGATTGGAATTAATGATAGAACAGGGACCATCCTAGAAGTTAGGAAGGTAATCTCTAAGAATAATTTGATGATATAGTTAGAGGAGAAAAGCCAGATCATGGAGATTTCTATCACAAGGTTCATGACAAAATTTGATGTTCTAAGGCAAAAAGGCCTTCCCAATCCTCTAGTGATTATTGATAGATTAATGAAGCAGGATGATTATGATAAAAAGATAAGAGAGTTTGCCAAAGAGCAAGTGAACAATTCAGCTTTACAGGGAATTCCAATAGGGAAGGTGCTCTACAAGAATTTTGAGAATTTGTTTTACTTACAGCATGAAGTAAAACACTTATTTGTGAACAAACCAACATTCTCAAAATATACTGAAGTTGATGAAAAATTCAGAAGGATTATGAAAATAAAATTGCTAGAGGAAAAATTATGGGAAAAATTGACTGATCTGCTGTAAAATCAAATTGCAGTAAACACAGAGAAATGTTGAAGTTTGCAACAAGAAACAGTGAAGGAGGCATCCTGAAACATCATCCTTGATCCTAGTTGGAAAATAATCACCTAAACTAGGTGGGGCCCACACAAGCTATTTTTAGGTGTATGTCTATTTTTAGACATGGTGAGCATATTATATATGTAGCAGAAGGCTATTTGTAGATGGTTGGTCAAATATGAAAAATTGATGAAATTCTATTTTTTGAATATTGGGCGAAGTCTATTTATAGAGCGTTGTTCTAAAAATAGATGCATGTCGATTATTGTTAGCTCTTAATAATAATCAGACTCTAAACAACAACTTATTCTCTTGGAGCACTTCAGTTCAATGCACAGATGTGGCACATTAGCTGATAGAAGGAATTACACAATTCCTAAGGGTTTACTGGAGCTAATTTATGGAGAGCTTAGTTAGAACTGAAGTGGAAAAATTATGACAGAGTTGGAAGAGTAGTTCATGGAATTGTATTCATTTTAACTCAGTTAGGCTTAGTTGAGCTAGTTGTATCTAATCTAACTGAATGGTACACTAGTGAGAGTGGAGTGAATTAATTAGTTAATTAATTCACAAATAATAACTCATTAATCAACTGAACAATACAACAGTTAACTACAGTGCATGGCAATTCCAGTGGAGACCAATGGAGAGATAGGTGAAAGGGCAAGATAGACTATCTGTTGCGACTACTAGTGATGCATGAATTGCATCTACATATACATTGGAGTTTCCAATGATAATCATGCAGTCAATGAGAGTGGGATTAAATTGAATTGGTCCTTGTAATCAGCTTGGATTGCGTAGTGGAGGCAGGCTAGCAAGAGGCAAAGATCAGTGCATGGAATTGCAAGATTGGTCTTGATTAGTGTATGACGATTGTACTGTATTGAGAGCTTGTGATAAGCTTTGTATGTTTGTATGAGATTTTCATATGATCTCCATATTACATAATATATAGTTGGGGTTTTCAGCTTCAGGCTTTCCCGGTTAAAAATTGTGTTATGTGCGATTGAATATTTTTGTTTATGCTTCACATATTTGTGCAATTAATTTTTCCGCAAAATATTAACAAGTGGAATAGATTCAGTATCTTGCATAAAGTTAAATAGTGTGAGATCTGGTGGATCTTGGACATATGCATGCTTAGTGCATATAATTTCTACAAGCAGTGAAAGTAAAAAACAGAGCTTGTTGTTTTTACATCAGCATTTACAATTTTACAGTGAAAGAGTATCAAGATAAAGAGTATCAAAGGAAAGAGTATCAGTTACAGATCAAAAGTTTGAAGTAAATCAAAGACTACAAAGCAGAGATGAATCTGCCAGCATGGAAGACACTTCATTTTCCAGCTGCAGCTTCATTGAAAATTAAAGAGATAAAGCAATAACAAAATCAAGACAACAAACCATTTATTTCAATAAAAAATGGACAGCTAGCATTAGTTAGAAAGTTGTCACTATCTTCTTGCATGAGGATATTTCTTTTCCATGAAGAATTCCTAAGTTTATTCTTGGATATTTTGTATGAGTTTTTGTATAAATATTTCTCATTTAGAAGTATTGAGTGTGGATGAATTGCTGAAAATTTCTGTAGTTGTACTATTCTGAACCTGAGGGTTTTTTGTACCAATTTCAAGTCAACAAACTGGATTAAGGAAATAAAGCATCATTACAGGATTCATGTGTTGGGCTACTACATTGAAGTATTTTCACTTGTTACTTTGTCAATTTCTTATGTTTTCCATCAACATTTGAATGTGTTCTAAATCTAAATGATAAATAAGGAACTATTATTTCATAATATGTTAAAAACACTCAGTTTTGTCTGATTATCATTTATATGTTTTCCACTGATATCTAGATTAGGGAACCCTTAATTGCTCCCTAGTTTTGATTGACCTCTACCTTTTCACGCCATTAGGGGAATTCTAAGATCTAAAATGGGCCTCCTAAGGAAAATGTACAATCAAAATTCACTTTATAATAACCAATTACATTTTAGGAGATGACATGATCCCTAATGGTTGAGGTGGCATTGCCTGAGTTAAAGGTACTTACTTGTCACATTCTCAATGGTGGATAAAAACTCATGGTTTAACCATGGTAGTGCTCTAAGTACTTTTAAAGTCAAAGTAAAGTACTCATAATAAATGTTATTTCACATTTTTTGAATAAAAATCATACATAAAATAATATATTATATTTATTATATTATTCTCATGGTTAACCATGGTAGTGCTCTAAGTACTTTTAAAGTCAAAGTAAAGTACATTTAATAAATGTCATTTCACATTTTTTGAATAAAATTCATACATAAAATAATATATTACATTTATTATATTATTTTTATATAGTACATTAATTACATGTTATTAGACAATTTAAATAATATAAATTTTAATTAATAACATATTATATAATTTATAATTTATAAATTTATATTTATATTTTATTTTAAGTTATTTAAGTACAAAGGAAAAATGCATTAGTTGTTAATGACAATGACTTTTTCTTGAAAACCTCATTCTTATTTATAGTCACACCAATACAGTTTTTTTATTAATTTTATTTTGGTACAACTTTTGAATTGAATTTAACCATGGTTACATAGATTGTGGTGCAAAAAGTGAATTGCAAATTAATAAATATTATTTTATTGATTTAACTATTATTTTATTATTTCCTTAAGAGGCCCATTTTAGACCTCAAAATTCCCCTAATGATAATCCGAATTTAAGAACCCTTAATTGCTCTTTTATCCCGATCAAAACCATTTTCACCATCAACCTTGAAGATCTGAAGTGAGTCAGCTATCTTGCCCTGTAAACATTTCCCTTTAAACCTTGATCCAAATTTGATTGCTTGATACATTGACTTCATTTTCCCAATGGTATTCAAATATATATCTATCCATCTAAGTGATTTCACCACCAAATTAAATCAAACCCAAAACCAATTTACCCTACATAACTAGCCTAAAATCAAATACAATCAACAAAGTTCAATCATATAGAGAGAGTCGTCTCTGAGCATTAGGAAGGCTAGATCCTAAGGCTTAAAAGTAGGTTTGTGGTTGCCTCTAATATTCTTTAAAACACAAAATAAAAAATCTCACAACTATCAAGAATTATTGGAGTGATAACAATCCTTACAAGGTGTTGCAAAAAATTGGTACTATGGCATACAAATTAGAGCTTCTTGCTTCTTCTCGAGTGCATCCATTTTTCCATGTTTCATGCTTAAACAAGGTTATAGGTGAAAAAATTCCAGTTCAAAAAATATTTCCAGAACTTGATGAAGAAGGAAAAATCATATTGGAACCTGAAGTAGTCACAAAAACAAGAACTCTATAGCTACGAAATTTGTCAATTTCTCATCAAGTGGAAGAACTTACCTACTGAATATTCCACATGGGAGGATTATAATTTTATACAGAAGCATCTAAAACTACTCAAACGTTGAGGACAACACTTTTTTGAATGAGAGGGGCATGTTAGGTGCCTATATTACTAGTGTAGTGCCTTATTGTTATTGTTAGTGTAGCCCCCTTATTATTATTGTTATTATTCCTATTCTTTAATACGTATCTAATGATATCCTGATCTCAAATCAATCTTCAATAACATTGCTACTCCCTTCAATAGTTTGAAAAAGCCATCAATCATCGAAAACAAATACCTATTCTTGATGGTTACCTTATTCAACTTCCTATAATCAATGCATAACCTAAGATTACCATCCTTCTTCTTCACAAAAAGCATTGGTGCACACCATGGCGATACAATTCGCCTAATGTATCCTTTGTCAAGAATTTCCTTCAACTGCAAATTCAACTCTACTATCTATGGTGTGCTCATCCTGTATGGTGCCTTTGATGCTGGTGGTGCCCCTGGTAACAACTCAATAGAAAAATTCACTTTCCTGTGAGGCAGAATGATCTGAATATGGACAAAATAGCTTTTTTGTGCTAGGTTCCTCATCAGTATAAAAGAAAAGTTTGCTTAAGGATCGTCTCAACATCGAGTTATGAGAGGGTTTATGTGTCAAATTTGTGTGTATTTTATGAGAAATTCATGAAGTAAATTAGCTTTAAACAACATACACAACAAGTAAATTGTAGAGAGTAATATAAAACAAACACATAACACATAGCTGCTAAAGGAGTTCACCCCTCCTGGGCTACATCTCCTTGAACCTCCTTCAATGGATAGGCCCCCTTCGGATTAATGGTCAATTCTTTGATTACATGCACCCACAGTGCTCCAATGGCTTTGCAACCTACTCCAATAGATTCATAAGACCCAAAAACCCCTAAGTAGCCTCTTTTGGGTCTGCAAATGGTTTTTAAGTGACGCAGACATGACCTCCTCTCTTGGTGGCCCTAAGCATATTTAATCTTCAAAGTGGAAAAATCACTTACATAAGTGCTCCTTTGCCTCTGCAACCTATACCATCATGCACATAGCATCCCAATCATCTAGGATATACTCTTTTTTAGCCTAATTTGGTAGAAAAATGCCAAAGTTATGGCTTCTTCATCTTCTCCTAGGAAAAATCCACTAAAATTGGAGCAAACTCTAGTTAACTCCACTAAATCTGGAGTTCCCGCTGAAATTGGAAGACTCTGCCAAATTAACCCTCAATTAAAGTTCATACTAATTAGTGGTAAGCATTATTAACTGTGATTTAGGTGCTAATTAAGCATTTTTGGTTAAACCTTCAATAAAAAGGATTAGCACATAATGCAGTGGTTAGGGGTTAATTAACCCATGTCTAAAGTTTTTAAAAATCCATTGTATGGGATACCAATGGTGGTCACAGGCCGAAGGTTCTATGCGTTGGGGCTAGCCCCACGGGGTTGGCCCCCATTTCTTCTACCATAATCTTTGTTTAATTTCAAATGTATGCAGTTGGCATATATATGTAAGCACCAAATTATATCATAAACAGTAATGAGTTGGGTTTGCGTGAGGGAGGTTGCGGGGTCGAACCCGACCTCTGCTGGTCCAACATGTAATTTTTTTGCACCATAACATAATATTACATTCGACCAACCTTAACCATATTTCATCCTTTGGGGGGGAGGGCACATGGAGGCCTCTGGGCTTGCCACATGTCGTGACCTGATTGGTCCATTCAAAACCAACCAAAAACTGCCATGTAGCCCAGAAATTTGGGCCAAACACAATTCGACAAGTGTTAGAACATCATTGGCTGGAGAAAATCCAATTTGACCAAATATTTGACCCCTTTTACCCTGTTTGAATTTTTTTTTAAATTTGCCTATTTGGCAAAGCAATCAACAGGCTCTAACTTTCTCATACGAAGTTGGTTTTCGATGAAAGGAAGTGTGCCAGAATTAGGGTGATGAGACCTACCTAGTAGTTTATGTTCTGAACGATTCTGAGAACTTTGAATTTTTAGCAAATTTTGCCCCCAATTCAGTTTTGGATCACTCCTTCCCACTGACAGGCTTTTGGACTCACAAAATTTGGTTATCTGATGAGAGTTTAATACTCTTCTCTTTTCCAAGTTCTGTCAACTTGATTCCACTTGGAAAAATCTCCATGAAAACCACTTTGGTTCACTGACATGCCTTGCCTTGCACATGGCTTGGAACTTCAACCAATGTCCTCCTTTCACTGCTAACCCAATCCAACACTTGTTCCTTGCTTGCTGACTGATTAAACACCTTGTTGTACCAAAGTGATCCCTCGGTGCTTGGAAACCTACCTGATCTCCTAGAATCATGTTCCTCCTTTACACACACATCCATTCGACACAAGCTTCTCCTTGGAAACCACTTTTCTAAGTTAAACCCATCTTACTGAACTACAACAATGAGTTCCAATATCAGTAATCACAAGAAAATAAATGACCATTCTTATTACCTCCGCAGTTCCAAATTCCACATATGGAAGGATGCATTCGCTATCTATTTCATGTCTTGGTGTCAACACATCAAATGATCTAAAATGGTTGTTGTTTTGGCTGCAATATTTATTGGCATATTGTCCACTTTCCGCTTCTTGATTCCATCATCCTCTAGTATTGACATGCTTCTCATGCCATGATTTGAGAATGAAGGCTAATCATGAGCCTCTCGCTCAAGAGTGGACCTTCAAAAATCCTGAGACATCTTGTCACAAGAAAAAACCATTAATTTGAAAAACACATCATGCAAGAAACACAACTTGATGGCCTTTTCCTTTTGCTAATTCAAAGCAACAAATGTCACATCTTGTGAACATCACCATGCATTCTTACATCTTGGTGTACAAACCCATCATCCAAACATGAGCCGAAAAAACAGGCCTCTTCAAACAAATGACTCTGAAGTCAAGCAAAAGCATGTGCAACAACTTTACAATTATTCCCAAAACAACAATAATTTCACATCTCATGAAACAATTTGTCAACATCTCCCTTTCATATTTGGAGACTATATCAACTCTTCCAAGTCGATATGAAATGCATGTAACACGCAATCGACCAACACAAGTCGACACTCATGCATGTGCAAATTATCAACACTCTCAAGTTGACAACATACATGTTAACAAAGCAATCAACCAACACAACTCAATCACTCATGCACGTTCAAGCACAATGAAAATATAAAAAATTCAACTGTTCACACACAAAAAATCTCATGCATGTATACAATGCTCAACTCTCTCGCAAGTACAAGAATCCCATTGGTATGTACAAGTACTTAAAGAGCTGAAATGACAATATTATGCAACAAAGTGAGTTAACATACTCCACTTTCAAACACCTTCCTGGCGTAAACATGCAACATGCATTCTAGAGAACAAGACACGAATTCAAATGCAAATTGAAACTACAAATTGTCATCTTTTCTGCATCCAAGTGAGTCAACATAACTCTAATTTTCCAACATCTTGATTTGTGCAATATGAATCATACTTTCAAAAGAAAATAAATGCATTCAATTGGAAAAGAAATGCATCAATAAGGCAATATCTGCATCAATCATCAAAAGAAATGCAAGGCCTTAATTGGTTAAGAAATCTAACCATCTCTTGCCAAACCACTTCAATGACACTTCTTTCAGCTGCATTTCATCATGTATATCATCCTGACCCACATCAATTATGGAATCTTATTTTCCATTCTTGTCAAGATCTCTCTCCACCTTCTTCAAATTCGTGGATGACTTGTTGGATACAATCTCCAACACTTGTCTACGAGATGACCTTGCTTATGGAAATGAGTGCAAAATAATTGCATCTTATTTTCAACATGGTTTTCATTGTCCATTGGACCTTTAGCTTTCTATCTCCTTTGTTTTGAAAGTATCCCGTGTATGCTCAAAACAGTATGGTTATTCAAATCACAAAAGGAACATGTAAATTTTCTCCAAATATTATGTGAATATTTTCCACATTTATCATAATTAGAAGCAGCTTGATTAAAGGAAAATTTATACCTTGCACATTCACCTTTGTTTCCTTCTTAAGGAGGTACATTTGATGAGGTAGTGGTTATATTTGGAATAACAACAATGGCTTCAATGGATTTATAGATTTCAACATCCTCTTGTTTGCCATTTCCATTAGTCACATGCTTATGAGAATCTTCATGCAAAGTGGGTGTAAGACTTTTGCATTTCTCATGAACACAAACTTCACAAGCTTGAGGTAATGAACATGTAATGAAAGTATTTTTTGAAACACATTCATGTGCCTCCTTGGCTTTGGAGCATTCTCCACCATGTTGTGCATAACCAAGACCCAAATACCTAGGCCTTTCCTCTAAAACAATTCGCTCAACTATGCCTTGTGCATGTTTTCCCAATCCTTCACCTTCATAACCCATCTTCATCAATAATTTGGACCATATTCCTCTAGTGTGTCTTTCAAAATCACCTACACATTCATTTTGAGAGGAAATAGAAGATAAACTTTATTTTCATACCTCATTTTCATGCACATACTTGGCTAGGGTTTCATTTGCAATATGGAGCTGAGTCTCCATCTCATGTATCTTTTCAAGAAGCTCTTGCTTCTCTTCCTTCATGGCGATCAACTGATATTGAAATATAGTGCTCTCCTTCTTATCTTCATACACCTCTTGCACCATATCTCTCATGATGAAGAGCTTCTGCAACATCTCTTCATCAAAGAGTCTTGCTAAGAAAGATTGGTTAGAAACAATGCTTGATGAAGTTTCCATCACACTAATAATGCATAAAAGCTTCTTTGTTGTGTTTTGAGAGTTGTGTCCTCAATATTGAACTTCTCCTCAAGAGATGAGATACACATAAACTTTCACACAGTTAAATTATCCTTGAACAAATACAAAATCAATAGCTAATTCTATAGCTAACTTTGGCAAAACATCTCCGGGCTAAAATGAGCTAAAATATGCTCTGATACCAACTTGATCTGAATATGGAAAAACTAGTTTTGCTGTGCTAGCTTCCTCATCAGTATAAAAGAAAATTTTCGTTAAGGATCGTCTCAATAGAAGGTTATGAGAGGGTTTATGTGTCAAATTTGCGTGTCTTTTATGAGCAATTCATGAAGTAAATTAGCTTTAAACCACATACACAACAAGTAAATTGCAAAAATTAATACACAAAAAACACATAACACATATTTGATAAAGGAGTTCACCCCTTATTGGCTCGAGGGGTCCTGACCCAGGTTTGGATGTTCAAGGTTTGCCAACAAACCCCTATACTACTGGCCCTTTCGGTAGTGACCTGCTTGTGCAGGCCAAAGTCCCACCCAAAATAGTATGGGTGGGTGCTGGAACCAGGTTTCCACACCCTGGGAGAGGTTAGGTAAGTCAAGAAGAGTTGCATTCACCCTGATTGTGACCCGATCTAGTGTCACAAAGCCTAGATTCCCTTTGCATCCATGTGCATAATAGAAATATTACTCACAGAAATCAATAGATCAAGAATTCATATAAAAATACACAACTATTTCAGATACTCTTGTATGAAGCAAGTAGAACAAACCCGGATCGCAGCATAAATAAGTACACAAGTATGTCTGCAACTTAAACCAATAACACAGTAGCATATACTGAGTAATCAAGACATCATAGATTCATATCACAGTAATTCCAGTGGATTCATATAGGCAAAAATAATTCTGTATTCATTAATCTTCCATATCTACTTACAAAATCCCAAAAACCCAACCTGCGCACACAACAATAGGGTCCGCACATAGCAGGACAGAGGCCCTCCTCGCATACAGCAGCAGGAGTACTTACCCAAAAACCTTGACCAGATCTATAGATTCACACTTAGCAGCAATCCCTTATCATTCTTAGCTTGTCCTTCAACTCAAAAAGGTTCAACTACTGATACTATTTTAGCCAATGCATCCAATGGTCTGCAAACCGTGGTTTGCTGACTCTTGGTCTACCCTTGACCCATTTACAATGCTCTAGGGGCTTTGACTCACCCCAAAACCCCCGCGTTAGACTAAATATAATACAAGATATACAAAATGGACCAGTTTCACAGCTTTGTAGGAGACCCTGTTCCAACAGTCCCCCAACACAATCTTGTGACTCATCCCGAGTCACTGTGTTGGTAAGTTCATCATCTACGTCTTCAAAGTTGCTCTGACCCTATATATATTTGATCTGATATGTTTTGAGCCAACTACCATTGACATATCCTAGCATTACATCGCCACGTAGGGTAGCCAGCCAAATAGCTCCACCATCCATGATTTCCTTAACAGTATAGGGGCCAAACTAGTGTTGCCGGAACTTCCCTGGATGTTTTGCAAACTAGCTATTGTATAAGAGGACCAAGTCATACTGCGCGAAGGTCTTTTGGAGAGTATGTCGATCATGCTAGGCTTTATCGCGGGCATTCTGCACCTATTGATGGAAATTAGCCAGGAACCGATCTTCCTCCAAAGCCATACGTTGTGCTAAGCGCTCCTCCATGATGTCAGGGTCCACCATGTTCGTAAATGCGGTGATATGCAGACTAGGAATAATGTACTCCATTGGCATAATGGCCTTCTTGCCATAGACCATCCTAAAAGGAGTTTTCCCAGTTAGCTTTTTGCATGTGGTTCGATAAGCCCAAAGAACTGACGGGACGTGTACGTCCCAATCACTGCAATCAACATTGTAGACCTTTGTCAGTGCTTGCTCCAAGATTTTGTTAAAGGCTTCAACCGCACCATTTGCCTATGGGTGATATGGTGTGCTTTTTGCATGATGAATTCGGAACTCTGTGGTCAAAGCCTAGACTGTTTCATTAATGAAGTGGGTACCCCTGTCGCTCATGAGAATCTTCGGACACCCAAATCTGGTCAAGATCTATTCAAAAATAAATTGCGCAATGGTATCCGCAGTACAATCCTTTACTGCTTGTGCTTCAGCCCACCTAGTTACGTAATTAGTGACAGTAATAATGTAGTGTGCTCCCGTATTCTTTCCTAGTGGGTTGATAGGTCTTACGAAATCGATGGCCCACTTATCGAATGCTTGTAGAGCCATTTGCGGTTGAAGGGGCATTTCATCCCTCTGGGATGGCCTCCATGTTCGTTGGCATGTATCACAGGCTTTACAATGATCATGGGCATCATGATGTAGGGTAGGCCACTATAACCCAGCCCTCAGAACCTTTTGTGTCATTGCTTTCCCTGCGTAGTGACCTCCTGCTACTCCGTCATGAGCTTCTGCCACTATAGCGTGCCTTTCATGCTCTAGAACATATCTCCATAATACTTCACCCGCTCCCATCTTATATAACTGACCTGCAATGATTGTACAATATGCTACTTAAGCGACTAGCTCTTTCTTCTATTGTACTGAATACTCTGGGGGAGCCATCCTGGTAGTTAAGAACTGAATGATATCAGAAAAATGGGCATCTACTACCTTAATAGAAAACAACTATGCATCTGGTAATCTGTCTTCTAGGTTGGTTGGCTCTTCGCCACTCTCTATTCGTGAGAGGTGATCCGGCCTAGCATTCAGCTTTCCCGGCTTAACAACGATTTCAAAGTCATACTCCTGAAATAACAGTAACCATCGACAGATTTTCCCCCCCAAAATAGGCTTATTTACCAGGTACTTCAAGGCTGAATGGTATGCAAAAATTTTGAAGTGTCCTCCTAATAATTAATGCAGATATTTCTGCAATGCATACACCATGGCCAACCCCTCCCGCTCTATAGTGGAGTAATTACGTTCAACGCCCAAGATTTTCCGGCTTGCAAAGGAAACTGGATGATCAATGTCTCCTTCTCCTGGCTGCGTAAGGATAGCTCTGAGAGAAATTCCTAATGCATCGACGTGGACATGAAAGACCTTCTCCCAATCAAGAAAGATGAGAATAGGTGCGGAGACCATATTTTCTTAAAGTAACTCAAAGCTCTTTTGACACTCGTCATCCCAAAAGAACAAAATATCCTTTTTGAGAAATGTTTCCATAGGGGTCGTGACCTGTGTGTAGCCTGGAATCAATTTTCAGTAGTAGCCTGTGTGCCCAAGGATCGAATGCAGCTGTTTCTCTGTTGTTGGTACTGACAAGTTGATGATTACTGCAATTTTTGCAGGGTCCACCATCAGCCCTTGTTGACAAACTATATGGCTGAGCAAGATACCAAAGGGTACATAGAAGATACACTTCTTGATATTTAAGGAAATCTGGTGCTTTCAGCAGGCATCCAACATCATGCGCAAGTTAGATGCGTGCGCCTTCACCATGCCAAAGGTGGTCCAATCATTGAAGTATACTTCTAGGAACTTGTGGATGAATTCTTTGAACACCGCAACCACTACCCGTGAAAAAATAGCAGGGGCATTCTTAAGACCAAACGGCATGACAGTATATTGAAAAGAGCCCCATTCCATGGCGAACATAGTTTTTCTGTGGTCTTTAGGAGCGATTCTAATCTGATGGTACCCGAAGAATCTGTCTGTAAAGGAGTATGCTTCCTGTTCCCGCACGCCATCCAAAATTTCGTCTGAGAATGGTGTAGGGAATGGGTTATGAACACAAGCATTGTTCAACTTGCATAGGTCCACGCAGATCCAAATCTCCCCTTTAGCCTTTTTCTCCTGGACCACCATCTGGCTAACCTAGTTGAATTGTTCAACAGGTTCGATGATACCCGCAGCAATCATTTTATCAAGCTCTTCCTTAATTTTTTGCTTATACTTGGGGTTCAACTTATAGGGTCGCTGTTTTATGGGTCGAGCATCTGGTTTGAGAGTGATATGCATGACTCCTAAGTCCCCCATGATCCCCTTTAGTTCTGAAAATTTTGTTGGGAATAAGCCCTGGTACTCGGTGAGTAACTCGGCCACTTTGCTTACCGTATTTTCATCCCAATAGTCCCCAATCTTAGCCAACTTAGGATGTTCTTCCATCCCAATATTGACTTCGTGCAGCTTGAGGGGCTTAGTGACATCCACCTCTTACAGCGGGGGTCCTGCAGTAGGGCGCTCTCCTTACGACTCCGGAATAGAGATAGACTACAGGTCTTCTTCACTTTCTTCCCTTGCCAAGCTGCAATAGTTGACAATATCCTGCCTCTGCAATTCCCATGTCGGCACCCAAATGCTTCAGTGGAGCTAGGTTATTTGAACACAAATGTATCTGTAGGTTTTAACCCTGAATAGAAATTATCTACACACGAATCTTATAACAGAAAATAAACAATAGCAAGAGCATAAAACATAAAACAGATAAACACAGAGATTTTCCCCTAGATCCCAAATCGGGATGACCAACTTGATTTTTCATTATATTCCTTTTAGTGTTACAACACATATATATACATGCTGAAGCATACATAAACCCCAATCCATTAACTCGATTAGAACATAACCGTAGTTCCCTTGACCTATCTACAAAATACTGTGGGCCGAAAACCATCGTACCCTGAAACCATGTGCAAACTCATGCACAAAAATGGGTGGGTCCACCCAGTGCAATGTACCAGACACTGTGGGACCTGCCGGGCGCGTCTCGGCACCCCAACAAAGGGGGGCCGCCTCTCGTTAGTAAATTAAATATTACGTACAATTAACACATAAAATATGCGGAAAAAATACAAGAATAAAACAGAGATAAAATCCGTAGAGACACAGATATACGTGGTTCACCTGGGGCTTGGGCTACGTCCACCCCGAACAACCAGTCTTTCCTTTATATTATCCAACAAAATGAAGAGACAAAACCCACAGCAGATCCGCTGTAATATCCTCTGTTCTCTCTCACAGTCTCCCTCTCTGTTTCTCGCTCCGAGAATACACTCATGATCCAAAGACGCAATAAAAT